>OY804599.1:39516081-39793062 GCA_963680895.1 Fragum sueziense
AGATAGATAGTGTTCTTGCGCGATGAAAAGTAAATCGGAATTGGATTAGATCTAAGTTACTTTATGCAGATTTTGTAAATTTCGACCCATGTACATTACAAAAGAAGTAAATACATACGTTGATAGTAGTAAAGGCATTTAAAATCGTAAAATATTTACAATCAAGAAATCGATTGCAACATATATTATGCGCGGATCCATTCGCCGCCATATACTCAACGTTTAGTGGGTTTTCCCCGAATCAAAATTTCCGTAGAGGTTCGTATGACGATGTATTATTGCGATTAAATCTTTTTTAGTCTGGTTTAAAAAGAAGATTAAAAGGTTTTCGAGAGGTTTTTACCTGTCGATGATAGAAATATTAGTTATTTTCGGAAATAAAATGGTGTCCGATCTGACCCGAATAGAAGGAAAACTGATACGTCGGGTCTAACCGGACAAATAATGATTTTATATATTAATTATGTCACACACTGATCAGCAGGTTCAGTGGTCGAGCGGAAATGTCGAGGTTTCAGAACTCGGGGAACCGACGTTCAAATCCAGCCGTCAGCGTATATTTTTTATTTTTTTTTTTTTATGAAATACTTGATGCAAATAAATATCTTAGATCGTTCATTTGTATTTTATCCTGTCACTAGCTAAACATTCTGCCCAATAACAGGGGGTATGATAAACTTAGCTTTATCATACCCCCTATCACGTGACATGCTTTATTATGCCACATGATCATGTGGTCTGCCGAAACTACTTTTAATCTTGTCCGATTGGCGTCGATCTCGAAATCCCCGTTTTTATAACAAAACTTACACAGATTGTTCGCAAAGCCGTCTCTTTTGAATAGCAAAAATCATCACAATCAAATAATTCTGCGTATTAAACAAACATTCTGGCCCCGAAATTACAAAAAAATCCAAGTTTAGGTTTACTCGTAATCCGAGGCAAGTGGTCTACAGAAAACGAGAAATAAAGAGCACAAATGAAACTTTTCCATTCCCTTGTCTAAATATTTGGACTAAATGCCCCACTAACAGAATCCGCCCCTGGAATTTTGACCTAAATCTTAGAAATCGATGACGTAGATCAAAGTTTAGATGACGTAATACACCTGGGAATCGAAGCGATGTTTGTTTACAAGACAGTACAGGAAAAAAGGAAGGGTTTGGATTTACAGGAGGAGAGATCTATGGTGTGCTATTGTATTTCAAAACATCTGTAGTACCTGTTTTTACACGTCAGGCTATCGTTATTTTGAAATAATGTCTTCATTGCCACGCACAACACAAGCTTGCTTCGTTGGAGACTGTCTAAAAATGGACGACATCGGAGAAAGTGCAAAACATGTTAGATTTTACAGCTAAATCCAGGACTGAGGAAATTAAAGTTGGGACGAATAGCTGAACTGAGTGATTTGTGGTAGGCGCTTCATGTTCTTGTTACAGTTTGACCTTTTCGAGTTTTAATTTAAACGTTGAATCTGTTTTTGTTAAAAGCGATACGGATCCTTCCAATCCCTATCCACACACAAAGAAATGGTCAGGTCAAGACAGAGTCGTCGACTCGAGTCACCTTCTAGTTCTTTGTTATTTGAATTTACACTGCATGGTTATCATATTTGAAAATTTAAATATAAATTGCTTGTTTTTACCTCGATAGAATTATAAAATTTTGATGGGAAAGGATATTTTACACGCGGATTACTTTCTGACGCTCATCAAACGTTTGCGCATTCAAACATTTTGAAAAGGTGACATCGCTGGTAAAAAAGTAATTGATTGATTTTAATGGATTATAATGAATATGTTTCTGTAATTCTAAATCGTTTTAAGGTTGTAACAGGATAAATAGAATAGATGTTTCATGTCTTGGATGGGTCAAGTTTATTTGGCTCGGCTGCGGAATTTATCAGGCTTACCTTCGGTTCGCCAGATAAATTCCTTCGCCTTGCCAAATAAACTTGACCTATCCAAGACATGAACCATCTATTCTCTATTTATCTTACCTAAAACCTTTCCAAACAAAATTTTAGATTGTTCCAAATTAATTACGTAAAAGTGCAAACATAATTATTTGAAATAAATCTAGCTCGATTATCGGCCTGTCCGATCAGACCCGATGTGTCCGAAATAACCTGTCGTTGATGACTCATTTTGTTTTCCTTATGGTACCCGGTTTTATACGCTTAATACATACTTCTCATTACCGATGCCGGGGAAAAGGCTTAGAATTTTCTGATTGTGACATAAGATACAGTTTTTGTCTTCACCTATCTAAATAATGGCTGACGATCGCTTAACTGTCCGAAAGTACCCGACGTTCCTCTAATATTTAAAGAAACTCGTTCATTGCAAAATTGTCCGTAAATGTTCGTTTTTCCCCCGCGAAGGAACTATTGGGTCCATAGAAATACCGGAACACCATGGAACGCATAGTAATTACCGGAACACACGGAACGCGTCAGTGATTACCGATACACACTTGAAATATTTGGTTT
The DNA here is from genome assembly GCA_963680895.1 of Fragum sueziense. Lineage (NCBI taxonomy): Eukaryota > Metazoa > Mollusca > Bivalvia > Cardiida > Cardiidae > Fragum > Fragum sueziense. The sequence continues at coordinate 39,518,576 of OY804599.1, forward strand.
TCCAATACCGTAGGTAATAGTAACGATTTGTTATTCTTTAATCTGTTTTAAAACTGTGTTATTTATATATCTATGTATTTGTATGTGTTAGATAGTTATGTTTTAATAGGCAGATTCATGATTTAATAAGGTTCTAAATGATATATTGTGAAGATATATAGAAATAACATCACGATTTGTCGGCAATGATTTAACTTCATTTAATAAATCGTTATTCAATCCATTACTTCATCTTGATTGTTTGAACAAGATATAAAATATGGAATTTACCATTATCTCACCCATTCCAAAATGTAAAAACTTTTGACTTGTCAAATTCCAAAGCTAATGCAGACGACATGATGGGCATTAATAAATTTGGAAATTGTGCTCAATATAGCACAAAAAAAAAACTGAGCAGAACGTACATTTTCTAATTATGCCGCATTGTTTTCCAAAAACATATTTTACCAGAGGTGTAAAGAAATATTACAAGATATACAGTTGATCTATTGTCAAGGTCATCTCCAATCTTTCTCTAGAATCAGGTATTGTCCCCAAAGATAAGAGAAGTAAAACAGTAGCACCCGTCTATAAAAAGCTGTCCAAAGTATAAAGCAGCAACTATAGGCCAATCTCTTTAACCTGCATAGCATCAACAATTATGGCGCGCATCCTGATAACAAACATCATGGGCCACTTTGATAAGAATAATCTACTTAGCCAGTACCAGCATGGCTTCAGAGCAAAACATACCTGTGAATCTCAATCGATTAGCCTTACCCAAGAAGCATACGACAATCTTGAAAATGTTCAACAAGCGGATATATACTTGAAATGGATTTTAGTAAGGCATTTGATTTGGAACCACCTTCCTATAGCCGTCTCAGATGCTTCTACGCTCAGGGGCTCAGGGTCGCCCTACCACAGCATGCTGCGGCCCTACCCAGTAGCAAGTAACCGGTTGATGGATGTACATAGTTTTAACTGTACCGTATAGACTTTTAGCTGTACATAACCAATGGAAGAGGTGATTGTCTCATCCCATCGTAGGTCAAATATACATTCTATGAAGAAACCTGACCTAAACCGGAAGAAGAAGAATGTTGATCACAGCAATTAGATATCCAAATTGAATAAGCTGGGTGTCCTTCCACTGATCTCAAGATGGATATAATCCTTCTAAAAGGGTCATTCTCAAAGAGTGGGTATTGATGATCACTCATCAACTACTCTACCCGTTCTCTTAGGCGTCCCTCAGGGTTCAGTGCTCTGTCCATGTCTTTTCTTATCTTTTCTTAGTCTATATAAATGACCTACCAAACTGTATCCAATCCAAGACCAGACTATACTTGTCTGTAGAATCGGAAACTCAGGTGAGCGATATAGGGCCATCATGGCCCTCTTGTTTATATAATTAGTTTTGCTCGCATACTTTTATATAATGTCAAGATAATTTGCTATTGTGTTTCCATGATATTTCATGTTCTCTTATATGTTTTGACTTGCATGTTATAATTGAAATTTAAGCAAAACATGTCTTTTTCAACAAAAGAAAATGCCCATAAAGGGAAATTTCAAAAACTTCTAGCTTCAGCAGCAAAATAGTAACAGATTTATTAACCCATTCCCACATAATGACTGTTTTTGACTCCCCAAGAGATAATGGGTTTGAAAAACATTGTGAAAAAATGTGAAATTATATTTAGTAATTACTTGAAATTGTCGTCTGCAACATCTTTGAATTTGGACAAGTCTAAAATTTTGCCGTTTGGTAATGGAATGATAAAGGGTTTAAAGAACGACATGCACTTATTTTTATATAATGTTCTGATAATATGCTATTGTGTTTCGATGATTTATTAACCAGGGGGCAGGGCCCAAATTATTCACGGTCTTAAGACCGCTTTTGGTCGCAGATTTATTGTTAACACAATTTGGACAGGAATTGATCATGCAATAAATAAAATGGATAAATCTGCAATCGAAATCCTTCTTACCTGATCCTTGATAATTTGCCCCCCATGATTCTAGTGGCCATCCAGTACAGATGATTTCTGTTCATTTTACTTTTGTTTCATACCATACAGATGATTTCTGTTCATTGTACTTTTGTTTTATACCAAAAATCTGCATGTGTTCAAATTTGTTCGAAACTTCTTCAAAAAATATAAAAGATTAAAATATTACTCTTGTTATTTTTCGTACACTTTCCAGGCCTACAGCTCTTTCAGTGCTTTGATTATTGCTGAAGTTAAAGAATATTTAAACTTTCTCATACCAATAATCTGCATGTGTTCAAATTCTTCAAGGCCTTCAGCGCTTTCAGCGCTTTGATTTAAAGTATGTCTTGATGCCAAGATTGGTTATTCTAATGAGTATAAATACTATTAGTTTTTTTAAGTTGTTGCCAATAAGCGAGAAACACGCATTTAAAGTTGAGACATAATCGATAAATTGCATATAAATCCGAACTGTTGTCCACAACAAATTGTTCAATTTTAACACAAAAATATAAATTTCTCGTAAACGGCGCAATATTTTGGCTTGAAATTTTCAGAATTTTCATAAGGAAATAAGCTCTTTCAGATAAAAATAAAAGTAAAATTTATGACAAAAAATTCTGAAATGTCTCTTTAACACGTGCTTTTAACACATTATCAGACGGCAAAAATTTAGACTGTTCCAATTTGAATATTGCAGAAGACAAAATGAAATTGTAAAATCTTTTAATATTGGGTTAGAAAGCATTGTGTAAAATGAAGAAATTGCTTGTGACAAGCAATTTCTTCATTTTTCCACAATGTTTTCCAAAACGTTCTTCTTGTGGGTTGTCAAAAAGCGTCATTGCATGTAGGCCCATAACAACGCATAAAAGGGATTCTAAATTTCCAAATTTGCTATTTTAAATTAAATCCCTATGTTGTGGGTACTCATTCGAATCATCTCGACGAGACGATTCCAATGAGTACCAACAACAAAGGGTTTGATAAACAACAAATCGAGGGCTTGGTGCAAAACAATTGTAACTACATTTTGTAAAATTTTACAGGAGAGGGAAAAAACTTATTGATTTTCTCAAAGTTAAAGAGGAAAAATGTTTTTAAAATTCTAAATATCTTTTTAAGTATACAGAATTGAAACATAATATTAGAACACATGATGTATTCCTTCCTAAAAATTCAGAAAATGCAAAAAAGTGAATTTCTGAAAAATATGTAGTTACAATAGTTTTGCACTGAGCCCTCGAAATAGAATATTGCATATTGGATGTCATATGGATATACCCCCTCATATCTGTATTAATTAATTCTGTGTAAAACCTCACCTCCTGCAACTGTTCCGGTAACAGCCATACACGCGAGCACGAGAAATACAACCAACATCCTCATGGTAATGGTGTGAAATAAAACCAACAAAAATATGTGAAATTGTTTTGAAAAGTAATGATTTTCGAAATTAAGAGTTGCGACGAGTGTGCGTCTGTTTTTATAACTGTGACATATAGCTCTCGATAAATGACCCGGCAGAGCATCTCTAGCTAATAGCTAGAGATGTTCTGCCGGTCATTTATCATGACCTATACCAGCCATGTGTTGTAGAATGGTCGAGGTTTTGACACAAATGAACTCTAGGCAATGCAACAGGTTGGAATAAAACAAATAAAATATAGGCCTACAAATGTTACTGGCTTGGGAAACATGGAAAATAAATGCTGACAAAGAACAATAGTGTACAACATAGGCCGGAAATATTGAGTTTAAAGGAGAAAACGTTTGTCATCACAGTTGTTTCCAAAAGATTTCTTTTAAAAATAGCCATAGCATGAGTTCCAGTCTGATCATTTTCCCTCTTTACATACCGGGTATCAATATCTTTGATGAGGTATCTTATCGACAAACTTGTATATTGACGACTGGAACCAAAATTGTCAGTGCTTGGAAGAGTTAAGGTCAGACCGAATGTTTTCTTCGTTGATAAACCACGTTTAGACACCTAGCATGTAAGCCTTCCATATCGACGGTGGCGTTCAAAAGAGGTTTAATAAACGTTTTCCATTCACCATGGGATACCATTCACTTCGTGTGATCCCGCCTCCATCTACGGTGTTGTCAGTGACAACGGATACTGACGAACGTTTCCGGATTTTTTTTTTAATTTTTAGGGATAGCTTTGTCAATCTCTTTTATCTTTTAATGGTTGGAATATCAGTATTTTAAGTTGTAATTGTGACTTTTATAAACGTATGTTTGTACAGTGCGAATATGGTCTTCAATATTGAGGACCATTATCAGGGCCTCTTTATGATTCCAAATACGCATCTGTTCCCATGGAGATCGAAAATCCTGAAATATCCCGCTGTTGAAATCAGCTTACAGGATACAATGAGATTAAACTATTCACAACATGACGGTTTCAGCGTATCAACCGATTACAAAACAGCCTTTCGTGCTTTGTTCCCCTCTGTATCAATAGGGGACGAGTTTAACGTGACGTAATTTCGGACAAACAAATAGTATTTCGTAGGTGTTGTTATAAAATCTCGTAACTACGGCTTGATTCAAGATTGTGAGATTTTGTAACAAAACCGACGGTTTATGAAAACATAATGTAACCAAGTATTTTTTTAAGTACAAAATTAATTGCCATTGACATCCGGAAGCCCTTTAGCGCATGCGCGAGCTAAGACTGGTTACCACCCCATATCTTTCAACGGGTCTTTTCATCAAACTCTCCATTTGCCTCAACGTTTATATATTATATATTGTTCAGAACACCTGTCGTTAATTATAGGCCAGTCACTTTAGCATTTAGGGTACCACTAATTCTAACAGAAATAATTTTGTAACTGAACGAAAGTCTTTTATATCATGATCAACATACCAAAAGTCCTCAGAGCAAATCTGGGGGGAAATGGTGTTAAATCACGCTAAAAGATGCCTTGATATGATCGTAATACACTGGTCCATCCTAACCACCATACATTTTCTCGAGTACCACGTGCTTTTCTTACACTATACTTTTCACATATTATTTTTAATTTGATTGAATTTTATATGAAAATTGAAAAATGTATTCCTTATAAATAAAAATTCAAAATAATAGATATAACGAATAAGTAAAAATAATTTCGCTTTAAATAGAATTATCTTCGATCGATTTTTAAAAGTACGGAAGCTCAATTTGACTATAATATTATTACATCTGTCAGATATAGATTATTCAAATCGGAATTACACAATTTGCGAGTAAATCATCCTTTACTCGCCCCAACCACTTGGTTTGAAGTCCACACATACTTTTTTGTTATTATACGCCCGAAGGGTCGTATTTTGTTATGGCCCGATCGTCCGTCTGTCCGTCTATCCGTCCGTCCGTCCGTTAGCAATTTCTTGTGTGCGCAACTTCTCCTACAACTTTGATCGGAATTTGATCAAACTTGCCATAATGAATCTTCATGGTATCTTGTTGTGCACACCGCTTACGGAATTCAGATAACTCTTTTCGTTCTTGAATTATCTTCCCTTGAATAAAAAAATTGCCCATTTTATTGTGTGCGCATTGTGTGCGCAACTCCTCCTACAGTTTTGATCAAAATTTTATCAAACTAGCCATAATACATTGCCATGGTGTCTAGTTGTACACACTGCTTACGGAATTTAGATAACCGCTTTTGTTTCTGAATTATCTGCCCTTGAATTTAAGGAAAACTGCCCATTTTCTCAAAAATACCCATTTTCTCGTCTGCGCAACTCCTACAGATTCAACCCGAATTTTATCAAACTAACCACAATGAATCTCCATGGTATCTAGTTGTGCACACCGCTTACGGAATTCAGATATTTTTTTTCGTTCTTGAATTATCTGCCCTTGAATAAAAAAGAATACCCATTTTATTGTGTGCGCAACTCCTCCCACAGTTTTGATCAGAATTTTATCAAACTAGCCACAGTAAATATCGATGGTGTCTATTTGTACACATAGCTTACGGAATTTAGATAACTGTTTTCGTTTGTGATTTATCTGCCCTTGAATTTAAGGACAAATGCCCGTTTTCTGAGAAATGAACATTTACTCGTGTCGCAACTCCTACAGTTTCGACCAGATTTAAATCAAACTAGCCACGATGAATCTCTATGGTGTCTGGGTGTGGAAGCATAATTTGGATAACTTCTCATGTTTGAATTATCTGCCCTTGAATTGAAAAGAATGGCCAATTTTACTGACAAGCCCTTCTCGGGCGCATTACCATGCTGATTGTAATGACATTAACATTTACTACACATCAGAAGTAAAAAGTGGAACAAAGAGAAAGAAAATATGGGACATTCACAAAACCAGAAGAACTGTTGGATTCGACATTTGTAGATCATAGATGCATTTTCTGGTTGTGACACCACTTCACATGTATAATTATGGTGTTGGTAAAGGGGTTCTCCTTAAGAAAGCAACCAAAAACCAAATGATCAAAGACCAACTTTCTCTTCTCTCTTTCTCGAAGATGTTTCTCATAGTGTTATAGAAAACGTTGGAGAAAGGATATTTGTACATATTTACAATGGAGAAACCGCAAAACACTTGAATAACATAAGATTTCAAAAAAATATTTATAAGACACAAACAAGCTCCACATTTGTACAAGTTAAAAGTCTTCCGCCAACTGAAGCTGCTGCCAGATACCACAGTTTTAAAGCCTATCTTCAAGTCCAAATGTGGGTAGGAAACACTATAGAACCAACTGAATGGGGCTGGAACAAAATCAACAACAAATTAAATCCAGTCTGCTTGTCTTGTCTGATGCACCCGAACGCCTGCTTAAAATGATTACGTGTAATTGCAAACTAAATTGTGATTCCAAAATGTGCACATGTAGGAAACATGGTCTGTCCTAGTGGGTTGTGGAGAGTGTCGTGGTATAAGCTGCACTAATGTGCTCTTAATTAATGAAGATTTCGAAATGGATTGAATTTATAAGTGATATCCATATGAACATGTATCTGGAAAAAAAAGCCTTTATAACATTTAATACAAACACACTGTAGATCTAGATCAAGATCAGGCTGTGTGTACGCACTGTCTGGTCACATTAGTATGACTCGAAATCCATTACAAAATGATAAAAATGAATTTTGTGCTAAAAATAGACTTGGTTTATCGTTGATTCAAGCCGTAGTTACGAGATTTTATGACAACACCTACGAGATACTATTGTTTGTCTGAAATCACGTCATGGTTTTCTGGATAAAAGTATTCCCTATATGCATTATTGGCCAGTGGCTATCTAAATAGCAATCAAAGTGCTGTCAGCACTGTAGATTGGGCATCACTGAGAAATTGATGTTGTGACAAAAGGACAATATGCTGATTTTCAAAATTGCCCCATTCTCTATTCGATGTTTTTTAAGCATTTTCTATGAAGCGAGTAAAAAGGCGTCATGGTTTGGAAAATGGTTAATCAATGTGTAGGCAAACGTGCATAGGTGATAAAAACAAGTTGAATGTACACCCTCCAGGTGAATCCAAAAGGTGAGGCTGTTTGAGAAAAGGAAATGTTACACTTTACCGGATTTTACATTAAATCAACATGTTGAATTATTCTTATTCTTAGCCAATCAGAATAATACCAAGTACGGACCCATTATAGAGGCTAAGCCTTACTGATCTCTGATCTGCAACTCGGTCTGCAAACATATTTCGATTAAATAGAATGCATTTGTTAATTGGATCAAATGATCAGTCTAAGAACAGTATGTGGTAAAAATGTTAAAATTCTACAAAACGGCAAAACTAAGACGATGATTTTACTTTGATTAACATAATCTAAAATAACAGTGTTTATACTCTATAGCCTCGAACCATTCGTCCTTTTCCAAACAAGACATTGTTGTGAAGCAAATGATATGAAACATACAAAGATAACAGGAAATTTCTCCTTTGTCCCAATGTTTTCTGTGCTTCATTGTACATAACATGATTTCATCTTTATCGTCACCCGTTTCGTCGTCTGCAACTCTTTCTAATTTGAACCACTCTAAGATATTGTCGTTTGGAAGAGCCTTTAACACACTGAGTTAAAAAAAGACAATAAAGATAAAGCGATCAATGCAGAATAAATCCTTAACCCAATTTCAAGCAAATAAATCGTTACTTTGTTTGGTCTTTCTGAGAAGAAAACATTGTGGGAAATGAAGAACTAGCTTTTCACAACCATTTCTTCATTTTCTACCATGTTTTCCAAACACATAATATTTCATGGGAACCTAAAGGTGTCAGAATATAGGAATGGGTAAAGCGCACACATTGTATCTAGTGAATGGGCTAAGGTGGCAGTGGGCTACAGTGGCAGTGTCAAGTAGTGACCCAGTTAAACACCTGGCAATGCATTGACTGGTAAACGACCATTGAAAGTCAGAGCAGTAATATTGTAACTATATGGAATTTATCTGAGAGTTACACTATTTTGCTTTCAAGCTCTTTACTCAACGGATAAGATTGTAAAAACGCTGAAAATACTAATAGGTATTTAATTTAAGGGAAAATTTCGTCAAATGTAATTATTAACCCTCTCCTTATTTGTCGCAAAACTGAAAGAGATGAAAAACTTTGAAGATATTGACTGATAAAGGATGTTTCTGTGGTGTTTGAAATAACATAGTTTGGCTTGAACACATAGCTCAGCGGGTTAGCGTTAGAACGTAGTGTCTGGAGTGATGTCTGGAGTGAAAAACTGGTTATAATAGATTGGGCTATAAATAGCCCAATCTAAAAACCAATCAGTAATGAAAAACAGTCATTGATTTGACGTCTGTGAAGAGAATCGAATCGTAAAATAAACTGCAAAAGATGGAAGTGATGACAATCAGATTTTTATCCTTTTGTATCAATATTTTCTTTGTTATAATGTACACAAATCCGATCTTTTTGCAAATTGCTTTTGTCGTCTGCAGCAGATTTAGAATGGGAAGTCTAATATTTACGTTCAGATGTCGGTTTAAATGTATTTGATAAGTTAAACTTAGTAAATGAGTAGGTGGGGTAATTTCACCTGCAAATTCATTTTACATGTCTAATTGAAATAAAGAAAATATCAAAGTCTATGTTTTTTTTACTTTATAAACCTCTAATATTACGTTATTTATAATATGTTTCATCCGCAACAATATATTTGTTTTTAAAAGATGGGTTTCTAAGCCTACACGGAAAAACATTCTTTTGGCTTTACTTGTAGGGGTCTCTTCGTTAGATTGATATTTTTCATATTTCCCCTCGAGTAACATTTGAGGACTTTTTTTCTGGAATGAGTAGATGGTTGTAGATTATAAAAATGTTGGTTTCGTTTCTGTTAGAATTAGTGGTGGGTTGGGCCTATTTTTCGGCTAAAGTGACTGGCCTATTACCAGGCTCAACAAACATACACCTTTTCGTAGGCAGTTGCTTTCAAAGTATAAAGTAGGAGAAGTATAATCACTGCGGTTTAAACCTTTCCCAAACAAGTCTGGTTTTGACGCCTCGAATAAAAATGTCTTGGGAAAACATTGAGGCAACAGGCGAACGGTAATCACCACTGCGACGGATCCAGGATTTCTGTGAAGGGGGTTCGAACATACAAATAGGGGGCTCGTTTTCCCTTTTCCTAGTTTTTTTTCACAACTTTGACCGAATTTCTGTATGAAAATGAAATAATCAAGAAACGGATGGGTTCGTTTGAACTCTGAACAGTTGAACACCCCCTGGATGCACCACAACAGTATTTCCACCTTTATGCATCAATATTTTCTGTGCTATGTTGCACACAATGAAGAGGTTAAAAAGGCAAACATGCGAGATAATTTGTCACAAACAGATGTTACAAAAACAATTAAGTTGCATGTCCCCACTAGGATGTTTATGTTCATTAACCCATTACCACACAGTATTAATCGTTCAAATTAACCCGAGATATTTGCATATTTGGGTCATATTGGGTCACGATTGTATTGAAATGGATATTTATTTAGCGTTAAATATTAGACTTTATTCATGCAAAGTCCGTGGTGTAATGGTAAGTATCTCCGACTTCAGACATGACGGTCAATGATCGAATCTCAGAAGGTGACTATCTTTTTTTTTTTTTTTTTTTTTTTTTTTTATTAATAAATATTTTTTTACTCCGGGAAACCAGCTCCCATTATCATAAATATCACAGGATCAGACACGGAAGATACCGACACAGCAGACGAGTGCCCTACGGACACCAGTGCTACTGACACTGCTGACGAGATGTAGGCTAACTTGGATGTTGAAATGCTATGTTTGAAATCAAATAATTTAATAAAATATAAATATCAAAATAAACACAAAGAAAGTATATCAATAGTAAAATTAAAAGATGTAAAGCACATAATAGTAAAAAGGAGAAATAAAAGATGCTGGTTCGTTTCGAACCTTGATTTTCAATATTATGAGCCCAACGCGCTATCCAATACGCCACGTCGACATTTTAGAATTCATGGGAAAATAGAATCTATATTTCAGAGGTATCTTATCATTTAAATCGATAATACCTGAAGCGTGAAATCAGTATGCAAATATCTCAAGTTAAAATGAACAAGCAATAACTTCTTTTGACTCCCCACAAGATAATGGCTTTGGAAAACATCGTGGTAAATGAAGAAATTGCTTGTAACAAGCAATTTCTTCATTTACCACAATGTTTTCTATGTAAAAAGACAAAAGGATTCAAAATTTCACTCACTTGAAATTGTCGTCTGCATCATCTTTGATTTTGGACTAGCCTAAAAATTTGCCGTTTGGTAATGGGTTAACCCTTTAAACCATTACCAGACGAAAAAAATTGGGTGGGCCAATTTGAGAGATGCTTCAGACACAAAGTGGATGTTGATAAAGATTTGATTTGTGTACTATATTGTGAAGAAATATCGAGGCAAAAGGAGAAACTGCTGATTATCAGCAGTTTCTTATTTTGTTTCAATGTTTTCCCATTATCTTTCTATTAGGGACGTCAAAAGGGTCTTGTTTGGGAAAGGGTTAAGTTCATTAACCCTTTAACAAATAGCAACAAAAAAATTGAGACTGTATTAATTTGAAAGCTACTGCAGAATAGGGGAGACCGGGGCAAAGTGTTACATTTTTCAGACTTTTCAAAATTTTGACTACATTATATACCTTTAAGTCGTAAAAACCATAAAATCTGAAAATGCATCAAATTCTGATCAAATATAAGTTTTTTGCAGCGTAATTTGCTAATTTATTGATATGTTATAGAGAAAACAAAAATTGTGAAAAAATGTAACACTTTGCCCCGAGCACGGGGCAAAGTGTTACAGTACCAGGGTCAAAGTGTTACAAAATGATTTTTTCTTTCTACGGTAATCACTTAATATTTTAATTTCATTGATGTAGCCGGGTGTAGTATAAGGGGCATTTATACTATCTCGCCGTACAAGCTAGCTTTTATAGCGACGTGGTAGAGTGTTCGCTTAGGGTGTGAGAGGTCCCAGGATCGAATCCCCACAGGAGTCGATACGATATTTATTTGCGGGTTACATTTGGCGCCCACCGTAAAAAACCTGCATGAGATGTTGGTTTGTGAGAGTAGTGAGTTGATGATGTTGAAAAAAGATTCGTGGAAGAATCTTAATTGTCGAGGGGGTGTATATGTAGCCGGGTGTAGTATAAGGGGCACTTATACTATCTCGCCGTACAAGCTAGCTTTTATAGCGACGTGGTAGAGTGTTCGCTTAGGGTGTGAGAGGTCCCAGGATCGAATCCCCACAGGAGTCGATACGATATTTATTTGCGGGTTACATTGACACATAAGTTAATGGCGGGGACATAAATCTAAGATAAAGAGGAAATAAATACAACCGAGCAGTATTGCAGAAAAAGCGTCCAATTTTCTAATTTTTACAATCAAATCTTTCTAGCCTATTTGTTGTTACGCCAAAATATCAGCCATTTACGAAATCTGGTCTTTACTTTTTTCCTAAAAGTGTTCAAGAATGAAAATATGTTATGAAATACGGAGAATTTAGTGTTTTATCATTACTCGCCAAATTTTACCAAAAAGTAGAGCGTAACACTTTGCCCCGCATGTAATGTAACACTTTGCCCCAACATACAGTCATGTTGAAAATAAGGCCAAAAGTCGAAACCGCGTGTATTTTTTGAAAACGCTAGCATATCAAATTAATAATTAGTGATGACTCTAAACTTTAACCACAATTATCAAAATTAATCTTGTCATGGGCATTAGATAAACTAATTTTTAAGAATATTGGAAAATTTACTTTTTGGCCCCAAAAAGTAAATTTCGCGATTTTAGAACCCCCTTAAGAACAGGCTAGCAATAAAAATCAGATAATGTAGAAAATATGCACAGAATTCAATACTAAGTGGAATTATCGTTGCAGAAAACATAATTGAACTGAAATTTAAATTTACCACTTTGCCCAGTGTAACACTTTGCCCCGGTCTCCCCTATGGATGCGGACAGAAGTAGGTAAAGGAGCCAGGATAATGATTTTTATAAGCCCCTGCTTCTCCTTTTGCGCCATTGGCTGATCCATAGGAATGGTTATTTCATTTTCACGCAGAAATTCAAAATTACGTAAATCTAGGAAAACGAACCCCCATAGAACTATTTTTATTTTTGAACCCCGCTCACAGAAATATTCTGGATCGTCGGCAATGTAGTTATTTTCTTTAAGTGTTGTTGTAGGAACATGGGAAATGGTCGATTTCACCATTTTCCGCGCTTAGCCTACTTAGGTATAAATCCCTCCAAGCTTAAAATGTAGGCTAACCCGCTACCAGAAGGTAAATTTTCAGACTGGTCCAAACTCGAAGATGTTGCAAAGACCACTATTTCAAGTCTGTAATCGTCTAGATAATATTTTTGTCACACAGGATGAAAAAAATGTAAGTAAGTTCTTCATTTTCCACAATGATTTCAGAAGCCTTTTTCTTGTAGGGCAATAAAACGCCTATGTAGGAATGACAAGATCCGCAAAATACGGACGGGCCTCAAATACTCTTCATATTGAAGGCAATTCAGAATGTCTGCAAGATTCACGAAATTTTCGGGAATTTACCATATTTTGAGGGCACAAGCCCGACGTTTGAATGTTTTACGGAATGGAAAGAATGTTACTAAACAGGTATTTCTAAAAATCAGGTTTAAAATGGTATTATTGGTAAATTTCACATGGATTTCTTAATTTCTAAAAGCCGGGGTTGTAGTGGCATATTAAACGGATGCAACCTATATTTCGGATATTGCAAGTTTCTCAAGTTTTATGTAATACTTCGGATTAGTTGAGTGACAACCTTATATTGTAATCAACTTAGACTTACTAAGATAATATTGCAAACATAGAGAAGAAAAGAAAAGCTGACGGGAAAAAATATTTTCTCCTTTTTCGCAATGTTTTTTTCCACAGTAGTCTCTCTTAAAGTTAAGGTTGCAAAAATACAGATCTTTGGTCAATATATAAACAAGTTTTGTATTTTACAAAATAAACCAAGAAATATGTTATATTGCAGATAATTCCTTCTTAACCAACAAAAAATGAGTAGAAACTAGCAGCAGAAATAATATCATGGTTTATTTTCAGGGGTCAACATTTTCCAGATCCAGTCTCCAGTTTGCCCTTACACTACCTTTTGTAACAACAGTTCATTGTTGGACCATTCCTGGGTTTAGATCATGGGGTGGTAATAAAAAAGAAGGTAATATATATCCCAATCTGAGTTTTCTCTTATGATATTCACTCTTTGATAATAATATGTTGATGTCGCTCATTTACATCAGAGTGCACTACTACTCAAAAACAACGGAAACTAGGCCATTATAATCAATGGCTGTTCAGGAGAGGTTTGTTGCAAAACATTGCCTATATTAATAAACCATTTAGAAATACTTTTTGGTCTTAAATTTTTCACCAGGCATGACAATAAATGGTTTATTGATCGGTATCATAAGGCGTATTAAGGATATCTTTTCAGATCGGATGGTGAACAAAGCACCACAACTTGTGTCGAAATTTCCATTTGTTTTTGAATGGTAGTGTGCTCTGATGTAAATGAGCGACATCAACATATCAAAGAGCGAATGCCATCAGAGAAAACTCGGATTAGTAATATCCATGTTCTTCATTGATTCATGGATTCTCATTAATTTCATTTAATTACATAATATCTTGTGAGTTAAAGTACTTTATAGTATTCAATAGTTTACTGCCTTGAAGAGACTATTCAAATGAGTACCCACAATTTTAAATACGAAATAGAATCTGATATGTTTTTACAATTTTTACTTTTATATAAATAGGGTGTCCAAAAACCTCCGAATGGTTTTTTTTAACCCCCAAAATGAATCTTGTACCCCCAGTTTTTGCAAACAGCCTTCTTTATCTCTACTAGCCCACTACCACACAGTGACTCTTTTTGACTCCCCATAAGAAATTGACCTGGGAAAACATTGTGGAAAATGAAGAAATTGCTTGTGACAAGCAATTTCTTCATTTCCCACAATATTTTCTAAACAAAAATACCAAAGAATGAAAAAATTCTTTTACTTAAATTGTCGTCTGCAACATTTTTGAATTTCGAGCAGTCTAAAATTTTGCAGTTTGGTAATGGGCTAGAGGGGGTACAAGCATGCTGTAAAAGTATGGTTTGTACCCCCAGATTTGAAAGTCAGTGGAAACCCTGATAAAGCTAGACTGTTTTGTTACAAAACTTTTGTCACTTGCAGCAGCTATCAGATCGGAGCAATCATGATTGTTGTCAATTGGAAAAAGGTTAATTATTTTACATTCAGAACAAATTTGGAAATGCTTTCACTCTCTCCATATTTGAACTTGTTACATGTATATTTTTACTTGATATCAAGCACACATACCAAATAAGTAGATGTGCTCTTCTTTCAGGTACTTTTTCATTGTCTATTAGAAGGCAGATTGTTTTTTTAAAAAAATCTTTACTCTTTATTTTATGTCTGTCATAGAACCTAAAAGCTGTCATCCTGTCACTAACTTCAAACAGAAGTCAAAAGGTTTGAAAATGTAGTCTTGTGAAAATTGTATTGAAATTGTGGACAATATTTTATTGTGCAAAAACATCATGATGATGTATTTGAATATTTTCCCAAAGTAGAAAAACGATATTTAACGTCAATAGCACGCTATTCCGCAAGTCAGGGCTTTTTCCAGGTATTTTGGGAAAGGGCCCCTAGCTCTTAATTGGGAATTTTTTATCGACAAAGTGCCAAATTTGGGAAAAATTAGAACTTGTATATATACCGTATATAACTAGCAAGACTTTAATTATTTCAAACAACTGAGCTAAAACATATACCAGAATCACAACTCTCACCATCAAGGCAAAATCAAGTTGAAAATTGAAATCCTGCATCTTCTTTTTATTTTGCTTCATTCTTTCCCAAACAAGACTTGGTTTTGACATCCATGTTTACATAAGCTTGGTAAAACATGGAGAATGCTGGTCAGTGATAAGCATTTTCTCCTCTGTGTTTTGAGCTATATAATATTCACAAGCTTTACATTTTTAGTTACATTTATTTTGTTGTTTGCAACAGCTTTAGAATTAGTTCACTGTAAAAATTTGGTAGTCAGGGAAAGGATTAAATATTTACTGAAACAGAAAGTACTAATGATCCACAGAACTGAAATACCCCCCCCCCCCCCCCCCCCATGTTATCTAAGTCTCAGTTAGAAACTATAGAATAATTTTGTTTTAATTTAAAATCAGTTTTCAAGGATATTTAGCTGAAAAAATATGGATCTTTGATTGTATACAGCTTTAATTTTCCTCCTATCAACTTTGATTAACACTTTGTTTACATCGCGAAAACCCATGACATTAAGTTTTTTATTACTGTGTCTGTTTTTCCCAAGAGCATCAAACAGTCTAAACAATAAAACATCAAATAGGTAACAAGATCTGACTGATTTACCGAAGAATTTTTTGGATTTCTTTGATAAAGAGCCCTAATTAATTTACAATCTACGGCTGCGAAGATACGATCGGCGATTTACCTGAATGACTGCAGAACACAACTGGGTATTTTTACACACGCATATTATGTAATTTATGACATATGGCTACTTCAATTGATAGAATAAAGGGCTGTGGCCAATTAAATATTGGATTCTCAGCTAATAATCGGCATACAGTCCAGATGTGAAACTCATTACTGTTCATGCCAGTACTTTGGATTGGGATTTTTTTTCTGAATTGGGAAAAAATTGGGGCCGTTTTGGTTTGGGAATGGGGCCGAATATCGGCCCCTACGGAATAGGCGAAAAAGCCCTGTCGACGTAACGTCACTTTAACCAACGCTATGTTGGTGCCTCACGTTGTGTTAACAAAATATATTTACGCATAATTTGTTTATGCTTGTTAAAACCAGCCCAATGTCTGATAATTTTAAAACTTTCAAGAGCACATAAGTAACAAAATAAACATTTCCAATAGAAATCTTGGTTTGATTAGTAAATCTTTCACATTTTTGAATATAGAAATGTTTCTAAATTTGTACAAATCAATGGTGAGACCACACATTGAGTATGCATCTGTGATATGGTCCCCATCTCTAAAAAAGGACAAAATTTCATTAGAAAATGTGCAGCGGAGGGCCACCAGGCTTGTAAAAGCAATCAAACATTTAAGCTACTCTGAAAGATTAAGAACTCTGGGGCTCCCAACACTAGAATTCAGAAGAGACAGGGCAGACCTTATAGAGACATACAAACTAATAAACAATATTGACAAAACCTCAAAACAACTGTTCACACTTAACAATGGATTAAATACAAGGGGAAACAGCCTCAAACTGTACAAAAAGAGATGTAATACAGAAATCAAAAAACACTCTTTCAGTAATAGAGTGATAAACTTATGGAATAGCTTATCTGATAATATTGTTACAGCCCCGTCATTAAACTCATTTAAGCAAAGACTCAATAAACACTGGCATCCCCGAAACAAGTTCGAAGCAGATTGCTACAGCTAATCCCCATGCAAAAATATAGTATAATGTAGGCATGTGTATGTGCATATGATTATGTGTGAACATACATATGTATGTATTATCATAAAAAAAAAAAAAAAAAAAAAAAAAAAAATTAAAGACGCAGGTCTCTAATAACAGTAGAGACAAGTCTAACAATCAGTGTTAGACAGCATAACAAAATACAGCAAGAAGAATAGGCGATATGTAAATAAACTCCATTTTAAATGTTAATATGTTGTACATATTTCAAGTTTTGTAAAATAATGTAAGATTAAGCAATTATTGGGTACAATGTCTACTTCAATAGTTTTAAAAAACCAAATATTGCTTAGTCAAGAAATTGTCTATTGACGACTAAGTTGTCTGTGTTGAAACACAGCCGATATATAAATTTATTATATGATAAAGCAATAGACTCTTAATAAGTGCGGTATTCCTTACAATTCGTTGAAATGGTTAACTTTAACCAAGCTATAATAAATCCAAAAAAAAAAAAAAAAAAAAAAAAAAAAAAATAAAAAATAAATATAAACTTGACAATGACAAACGATGTGAGGAACCGTGAAACAACAAAGACAGGGAAAACACACTAGAAAGGGCCCTAAGAAGCTGGAACCAGCTTACATGCAGCCGCATGGATGGCCTCGAGGACCTTATGAACCCTTATGAACCTTATGAAAATCTGGGCACTATTAAAAATTTCTTACGGGAGAGGTTTGTGAAAATAGTGAAATTTTGATAACAAGAGTTTTCTCATTTTGACGCAATAGTTTTTTCAGTGTGCCAATATATCCAATTAATCAACATTTGTTTTGTTTTACAATTCAGCTTTCAGAAAAACTATTCATTGCTTGAAAAAGACTTTTCGTTGTATGATTTTATTAAAAGTTAATTTTGGAAAACATTTTAGCAAATAGAGAAATACTTATAACCAACATTTTATCCCTTGCATCAATTTTGGCAATATATCTTTTACCCAGATCAAATTTTCATCGATGTGTATTTGAGAATTAAAAGAACATTATACATGTAATGATAAATAAGAAAATACCGGTATATCGCTTTCCTTACAGAAACAACAACTTTATCCTTATTTTCTTTTTATATAAAACCCATGAATTGTATGAACAATTTTGGTACAATCTGAATGAATCCAGATAACATAATTTCATAACGTTACATCTGAAGATCGCGCATTAGGGGTCATCTTCTGTGACCTTGGAATTTCCATTTTTTCTATTTTTACACCAACCAATCCAAACGCTCGTTGCAAACGCAGGTCTGTTGTCCCTGACAACAACACCAAAATGGCTGCGGTCGATAGACACGCGCTTGACACCGAGCAAAGAGCAAAGTCCGTTAGTTTTGAGAGCAAAGATATGGCATTTATTAATGAAGTGGATATGTTTCGGTATATTTTTGGCACTGTACTAAGTGGCAGTTTTGTGCGATCATTGTGCTAACCCGAAGTAGAGCGGTGTGTAATTTTGAACATAAATAAACTATATATTGACAATTGGTATACAATTTCAGTAGCAGTCAGTTTAGGTCAGTTGGTAGAGCTGCCGACTTGAAAACCGTAGATTAGAGGATCGAACCTCGCGCCGACTTCATCTCTTTGTCCCCCTATAGTTTTATCATCTTTATTACATTTTTCCATACCAAATTATTCTAGAAATCGCAAAAATGAAATAAAAATACAATTACCAATTATGTTTTAATATCCGTGATTTCTAGAAACTTTTAGTTTGAAAAATATAAAAAACATAGTAGGAAAAAAATATGAAGCGAAGTTGGGAGTCGATCCCTGGACATCAGGTACAATGATCGGACGCTCTACCGACTGAGCTAAATGGGATTACATTATATCGATTCAAATTGCCAATATATAGTTTATCGTGGATGGGTAGTCAAAACCTCGTAACTACAGCTTGAAAAAGCTGGAGTTGCGAGGTTTTGACCCCCCACCGACGTTATACGTTTTTAAGTTAACATCGCTTTGTTTCGGGTTGGCGTGATTATCGTGTTGAACTGTTGCTGCCATGCAGAAGACTATCTGCTTCATAAATGCCATGTCTTTGCTCTCAAAATTAACGGACTTTGGTCTTTGTCTTTGTAGTGAAATCACCACACTGGAGGCGTCCATGGTTACTAGTTATCGTTAGAAACAGAAGTGTAGTGTGTACGGTAGTGCGCATGCCCGTGCGCATGCGAAAAATCTTTCAACTTTTCCAAAGTAAAATCTGATTGGTCCAAAGAAAGGTCACAGAAGATGACCCTCAACGGGTCGTCGTTAGATCCTACTGAAAGATAGGATCTATATTTCAATTAGATTGAATTTTGGTATTACAGTAATTCAAATTACACACAAAACAGCGCACGTCTATGATAGTACGGTGCATTATGTCCATTTTTTAGGTTCTGCTTGATGTAAGTGAAAGAGGTTTCCATCATACGTTTTCATGATCTTAAGACATTGCTCTAATCATTTAACTTTGATGGACAGCTGTAAAATGAAAAATAATACGAAAAATGGCAGCTTAAATTTACAAAATTTCTAACCCGTAATTTTACAAATGGGCATAATTTTTATAATAATCATCATACCGTTATAAAATTTGACATGTATATTTACGGGAATACTACACATCGATTATCATAATTAGTTTTCGGTATTTTTCATATATAGAGGTTGTACTATGAGCAAAGCTCAAAAAGCTCTAATTCGAGTTAGAGCTCGAGATATTGCATTTGAAATAATTGAATTGTCACAGAATATTAGCCAAAGGCCGGAAAATAAAGAAAATAAAAAAAATCGTGTCATTGTGTATTGTATTAAGACTACAATAGAAAGAAAAAAATTGGTGGGTGGGGAAATTGTGGTGTTTTATTCTTTTAGACGAAAAAAATCCACGTAGAGCTCAAGATATTGCATTAGTAATAATCTAGGTCCCACAAAATGTAAGACAAAAGCTAGACCCTGATGACAAACTAAATATAATGCCATTTAAAAAAGCGCATGACCAAATCACAGAGGAAAAAGTGGTGGGTGGGGTAAATAATTGTGTTTTATTTAACGTTTGGCCATTATGTTTATTTGATAAACTGAATTTTATGAATCAAAACATTAAACTGGTCAAAGATAATACAAGCATAAACAATTCAGCAAAGATTCGTTTTGATTGGTTTATATTTGTAGCTGTTATATAGTGAAAGAAAAGTAAAAAAAGGCAATTTTGTCACATTCAATGTCACATATTAACTTAAGATGTGTGATTCCGATCAATAAAAAATTGCACATGATATTATGGTCCCCAACATTTTATCTAAATTTTGTGGAAAGCGGCAATTTTCAAAAATCCAATGGCACATTATTCTAGACGTGACATTGCTAAACAGATGAAAATTGCACCGATAAAAGCTCTTACATGTATAGTCATCAACATTATGTATAAGTTTTCTTTTTATTAGTCAATGTTCGTGGCTGTTATAACTGAAAAAATGCTGAAAATGCAATTTTGTAAAATTTCAAGAGCACATTATTCCAAATGTTTGATTCCGATCAAGCTAACAAGATCGCCTTTATGCAAGCTTCAACAGTCACCAACATTTCTTAAAAGTTTCGTCTAAATTGGTAATTATGTGTGGCTCGGAAAGGCAATTTTGTCAAATTCAAGTTTGCATAACTCTAGCTGTGATGTTCCAATTAAGCTAAAAAATCAGACATTTAAAAGATTTTACAGTTACTTACATTTTGTGTAAGTTTTTATATAATTGACCAATATGTGTGACTATATTTGTACAAAATTAAAGCCGTATATGCAATTTTGTCTAAATCAATGGCACATGACTCTGAATGCTTGATTCCAATCAAGCTAAAAATCGCTGTTAAGCAAGATCACACAGTCACAAATATTTCTGCCAAGTTTCGTCTTAATTGGTCAATAGTTTAGGCTGTATCGTATCAACATGGCCAAAAGGAGCATTTTGTCAAATTCAAGGGTTTCGATCAAGCTAAAAAATCACACACATCTTAAAGTACCCAATTTTTTGTCCATTAACGCTTAATTCATCCATAACTGTGTGGATATAAGATGCAACAGAAAGTTGAAACTGTTATTTTGATAAATTCAAGGGCACATAACTCCGAAAGTTTGAGTACGATCAGACTTAAAAAATCACATATATAGAGTCTTATAGTCACCAGCATTTCTTCAAAGTTGCGTCTTAACTGATTCATATTTGTGGCCGTTATAGTAAAAGCAATGCCCAATAGTTTTGCCAAATTCAAGGGCACATAACTCTGGATATTAGAATTCGGTTTTAAAAATTTACGATTACACTGAAGCAAGATTGTATAGTAACCAAAATGTTATCTAAGCTTTGGCTCAATTCATCCATAATAAAATTCTGGCTTTAAGATGCAAAAGAAAGTCGAAATGACAATTGCGTTAAATTCAAGGGCACATAACTCCGACTGTTTGCGTCCGATCAAACCAAATAACATCACATATATAAAGTCTTATAGTCAACAACATTTCATTTAAGTTTTGTCATAATGTGTCGATATTTGTGGTAATCATAGAGAAACATGGTCAAAAATGCAATTTTGTAAAATTCCAGGGCCCTTAACTATGGATGTAAGACTCCGATCAAGCTAAATATTGCACATATGCAAGGTCTTATAGTCAAAAATGTTTTGTCTAAGTTTTGTTTCCATTGGTCTATATTTCTGGCTGAAAGAGGGAAAATAAAGTCAGAAATGGCAATTTTGTCGAATTCAAGGGCAAATAACTCTAGACATGAAATTGCAATTAAACAAAAAAAAAAACTGAAGAAAAATCCTACAGTCACCAACATTTTGTAAAAAGGTTTTGCTAAAATTGGTCAACATTTGTTGCTATTATGGCGAACATAAAGCAAAAACGGTAGTTTTCGTCAATTTCAAACGCACATAACTCTAAATGTGAGATTTAGATCAAGTTAAAGAATACATCCATGGAAGGTCTTGTCATGACCAACATTTTAAGAAGGTTTTGTCAAGATGTATCAAAATTTGTAGATGTTATAGTGAACATAAAGACAAAACAGCTATTTTTTACATTCAAGGGCAGTACTCGGCAAAACTGCTAACGCATCACTCAGATCTTTGTTGATATTTCTTTAACGAATCTATAGAATACATTCAAAATTTGCACATGTCGACTACAACCATTCGATAAGAAGTCTATAAAATTTGATAGTAAATGCTACAGTTTGTTATGAAATATTGAAATTTTAATAAGGACACCCTTAATTCTAAAATTCATAAAGTCTGAAATTTGATTAGAATTGGTAATTCACGCATAACTTTCAAACCGTAAATGTATTGGCTGAAAGAGTTCCTGTGTCGAAAAGTTACCCTTCCTTAAACAAACCGACGGCTTTAACACTTTTGTGGGCGCGTAATTTATTCCCGCAGAGGTAATGTTACATCACTAGTGTTGTTAGTGTCATTGATGGCGTCGACGGCGACGTAGGTTACTTAGACAAAAACGTATCGGTCTATATCTTATGAACTGTATGAGATGCAGTCTTGATATTTCACACATAGACAGGTCCCACCAAGACCTTTCATCTGAGTCCATAAAATTTGACCTTGTGACCTTGACAACTTGACCTTTTCTTTTAAAAAGGTGCGTCTATGCGAGCTACGTTGTCCGTGAACAAACCTTGGTACGTTAGATAAGGGATGGATTTTTTCAGACTTAAATCCATAAATAAACCAGCTTTCAAAATCAATTCAAACAAAAATTATTGAAAAAGATCACAAGTTACACGAGCCGAAAAACCGTTTTGGTCCCCCTTTCATATGATGCGGTCACGTAAGAAAAAAACTTTAAAATAAATTTATGAATGAGTGCAAAAACTTGTAGGATAAACATATGCCAAATTATAAATCTAAATCTGTGACAATAAATAAGTTATGCAATTTTAAAAAGTGATGCGTTTGCTCTTTTGCTGAGTATACAATGTTCATTTTTAGGCTCACGGCTGTCCATCAAACTTTTTTGGTGATGTCTACTTATCCTTTTTAAGAATCCATTTGATTTAAACCTCTTTCACTTACATCAAACAGAATTACACAACGCACCGTACTATGATATAACGCTATGTACAACGACGTTGCGCGTCGGGTAGAAAAAATGTAATTTTAAAATTATGATTGAATTTATGACATATTTAGATTAATCATATTGTATTGTATACTGTTTTAAAGCTTATTATTTGTACTTTTTGTCAGTAGTAATAGCATGTGCTGATTTTTGCGTGTTGATTTAAACAGGAAAGTTTAAGAGATGAACCCCATTTAGATAAACACAATTTTCGAGCAGAGTAGAAAATTTGTAATTTTTCTACGTTTTTGTTTCAAACATAAATATTCAACCTTTCAAATATAATTTTATCATTCCTTTTTGTTTAAACAATGTACTTTTATATGCAATGAAAATCAACGAAGGGACGTAGTGGAAAATATACGAAAATTATTTTTTACATACTGTAGCCGACCCATGATGAAAAAACGTTACATTGGTACATGCTGCCGTTGTTTACCTTGTTTTGACGCAAATAGCATTTCTGATTTCCCTCATGCAAATGTCATATTTACGCACGATATAAGGATTCCGACGTTGAAAGAATTTTGAAAATCGACCGAAGATTAGCAATTCTATTGCATTTTATATCTGAATTATATTTGAATTTCGTTACGCGTTACGTGAAAATGTAAGCCTTTTTATGAGTTAATATAAGTTATTATTTTCTTCATATGAAATTAAATCACATATAACATGCTGAAATTGATGGGAAATAGTACTATTTCCTAAGATTGACTTCTATTTATGTACCTTATTAAAGTATATTGATAATTTTGAGAGAATATAGTGAAAAATGTAAAAATTGCAGAATAGCGTGCGATTGACGTTGTGTTATCCCACCCTTTAACCTTTGTTTACCCTTTCACAAACAATTTTTTAGAGCTTTTCAAAACAAAAGTTGAGAAAAATAAGAGAATGAATGTTATCAAAGATATGATTTGTAAAAAAATAAAACAGAAAATATTAAAGATTTATTGTATAAATAATTATATTTAAAAATATTTACTGTATAAATAATTGTACATAATTAAGATATGGCCTTTAATTTTTCTCTGTGCAAAATTTCAATTCTGCCTGATCTGTATTGGCTTAGATTATGACGGATTTAAACCCAATATCACATCATTTCGTAAATATGATGGGATTTAGGCCTGAGAATACTAATGTCCCTTTAAAGCAATATTTGACAACTTTTTTAATTAAAAAGTGTACATTTTCACAATTGACCAATCGATAGATCGCTCCGCCCAACATAGAATCTAAGACAAACAAGAGATGTTTGTAAAACATATATGCCCCCTCAAGGGCCTACATTTTATGTAGGTCAAAGTCCAAGGTCAAGTTAACAAGGTCCAAGGTCATGGTCAAATATGAAAGGTCTTGGTAGGAGGTGTATATGTGTGAAATATCAAGGCTGTATATGTAAAAGTAAAATGAAATATAGGCCAGGTTAAAGTTTTTAAAAGTAGGCCAAATGCCAAGGTGAAGGTCATGGTCAAATGTGAAAGGTCTTGGTTGGAGGTGTCCATGTGTGAAATATCAAGGCTGTAGGTGTAAAAGGACATGATATATATGCCTGGTTTAAGTCTTTTTAAAAGTAGGTCAAACTCCAAAGTCAAGGTTGCAATATTCAAGGTCATGGTCAAATGTGAAAGGTCTTGGTTGGAGGTGTCCATGTGTGAAATATCAAGGCTGTAGGTGTAAAAGGACATGATATATATGCCTGGTTTAAGTCTTTTTAAAAGTAGGTCAAACTCCAAAGTCAAGGTTGCAATATTCAAGGTCATGGTCAAATGTGAAAGGTCTTGGTAGGAGGTGTCCATGTGTAAAATATCGAGACTGTATAGGTAACAGGACATGAGATATAGGCCTAGTTTAAGTTTTTTAAAAGTAGGTCAAACTCCAAGGTCAAGGTCCAAGATCATGGTCAAAAGTGAAATGTCTTGGTTGGAAGTGACCATGTGTGAAATATGTGTAAAATGACATTAAATACAGGCCAGGTTAATGTATTATAAAAGTAGGTCAAACACCAAGGTCAAGGTCACAAGGTCAAAGGTCATGGTCAAATGTGAAAGGTCTTGGTCGTAGGTGTCCATGTGTCAAATATCAAGGCTGTATGTGTAAAAGGACATGATATACATTACCTCAGCTTACTCCCAAGCATTCCTTAGATCTTGTACTGTTAGTCATTGGTTGTCCATGCTTGCTCTGATTCCAATTTAGTCTTCCTGCTTAGAATAAACCCTTGTATTGCCTACTCTTGGTCCGTTATGGCGGGAGCTTATTAATGGCGACCTGTTCCATCATCTTGTAAACAGTCAACCTGTAGAGAAAAAAATGAATTTCAAGCACTGAAATTCCATAAGTGATGTAGAAGCGTAACTTAATGACAGAAAAAATGAATTTAAGAGAAGAAAAATTATACCCTAACCTCAATATCCTCGGAATGCAAGCAATTTTTTAAGTTGAAAGTTCTTGGAACATTAAAGCCGGCTGTCATGTTGGGTTCTCATAGAAAATCATTTTTAAAGGTGGGGAATACATTAAGAAACAATTGTCAATTTTCTTCAACCTTAATTTTTGGAGAAATCACAATTTGAATGTTGTTGCAACAACTTGATGATTTTTATCTTAATTGAACAAAATGGACTTATTATGCTAAAGTGTCAAATTTTACATGAAAATAATGGATATTTCTACTATTTTTCTTGTGAATTCATAGTAAAGAGGGGTTATAATATTTCTAACTATGAAAATAATAAACAAAATTCATTTCTTCCGATTTAGGAATGAATAATGAAAAATTCTTGTTTGTCTCCAGACTTTTGGTGGGCACTGTACTTTTTGAGTTATGCTCCGGACAAGAATCTAGTTTGAAAATCAACAAAGGGAAATAACCCCAAAAATATGATCAGCAGAGTTACAGTTTTTGTGCACTGCACCTCTTCATAATGAGAGCTATCCACCTGTGAAGTTTCATGATTCTACCTTTTATACTTTTCGAGTTATGCTCCGGACAAAAATCAAGTTTGAAAATCAACAAAGGGCAATAACTCCAAAAATTTGATCGGCAGAGTTACAGTTCTTGTGCACTGCACCTCTCTATAATGAGATCTATCTACCTGTAAAGTTTCATGATTCTACCTTACATACTTTTTGAGTTATGCTCCGGACAAGAATCAATTTATAAAATCAACAAAGGGCAATAACTCAAAAAATTTGATCGGCAGAGTTAAAGTTCTTGTGCACTGCACCTCTCCACAATGAGATCTATTTACCTGTGAAGTTTCATGATTCTACCTTACATACTTTTTGAGTTATGCTCCGGACAATAATCAAGTTATAAAATCAACAAAGGGCAATAACTCAAAAATTTTTTCGTTTTCGTGCTCTAACTCATGAACCGGTTGACCTAGGATCATGAAACTTTACACAGTTGTTGTCCATGACCCAAGGAGGTGCCCTATTGTTTTTGGGTCACGAAGGTCAAAGGTCAAGGTCACAATCAGACTTTGTTTAAAATCCGTTTCTGTGCTCTAAGTCATGAACCGGTTGACCTAGGATCATGAAACTTTACACAGTTGTTGCCCATGACCCAAGGAGGTGCCCTATTGTTTTTGGGTCACCAAGGTCAAAGGTCAAGGTCACAATTGGACTTTGTTTAAAATCCGTTTCCGTGCTCTAAGTCATGAACCGGTTGACCTAGGATCATGAAACTTTACACAGTTGTTGCCCATGACCCAAGGAGGTGCCCTATTGTTTTAGGGTCACCAAGGTCAAAGGTCAAGGTCACAATCAGACTTTGTTTAAAATCCGTTTCCGTGCTCTAAGTCATGAACCGGTTGACCTAGGATCATGAAACTTTACACAGTTGTTGCTTATGACCCAAGGAGGTGCCCTATTGTTTTTGGGTCACGAAGGTCAAAGGTCAAGGTCACAATCAGACTTTGTTTAAAATCCGTTTCCGTGCTCTAAGTCATGAACCGGTTGACCTAGGATCATGAAACTTTACACAGTTGTTGCTCATGACCAAAGGAGGTGCCCTATTGTTTTTGGGTCACCAAGGTCAAAGGTCAAGGTCACAATCAGACTTTGTTTAAAATCCGTTTCTGTGCTCTAAGTCATGAACCGGTTGACCTAGGATCATGAAACTTTACACAGTTGTTGCCCATGACCCAAGGAGGTGCCCTATTGTTTTTGGGTCACCAAGGTCAAAGGTCAAGGTCACAATCGGACTTTGTTTAAAATCCGTTTCCGTGCTCTAAGTCATGACTTAGTTGACTTAGGATCATGAAACTTTACACAATTGTTGCCCATGACCCAAGGAGGTGCCCTATTGTTTTAGGGTCACCAAGGTCAAAGGTCAAGGTCACAATTGGACTTTGTTTAAAATCTGTTTCCATGCTCCAACTAAAGAACCTTTTGACCTATAGCACTTTTTTCAGTGACAAGGCGCTAGTGGGGGGTATTTGTCCGCTTTGCGACAGTTCTAGTTTTGATTGTCAGTATGTAAGGTAGAA
The DNA here is from genome assembly GCA_963680895.1 of Fragum sueziense. Classification (NCBI taxonomy): domain Eukaryota; kingdom Metazoa; phylum Mollusca; class Bivalvia; order Cardiida; family Cardiidae; genus Fragum; species Fragum sueziense. The sequence goes on from OY804599.1 coordinate 39,546,250, forward strand.
TCATGAAACTTTACAGATGGATAGCTCTCATTATGGAGAGGTGCAATGCACAAGAACCGTAACTCTGTCAATCATATTTTTTGAGTTATTGCCCTTTGTTGATTTTCAAATTCGATTCTTGTCTGGAGCATAACTCTAAAAGTATGTAAGGTAGAATCATGAAACTTTACAGGTGGATAGATCTCATTATGGAGAGGTACAGTGCACAAGAATCGTAACTCTGCCGATCAAATTTTTTTAGTTATTGCCCTTTGTTGATTTTATAACCTGATTCTTGTCCGGAGCACAACTCAAAAAGTATGTAAGGTAGAATCAAGAAACTTTACAGATGGATAGATTTCATTATGGAGAGGTGCAGTGCACAAGAACCATAACCTTGCAGATCAAATTCTTGGAGTTATTGCCCTTTGTTGATTTTTACACTTAATTCTTAACCTTGCCTATATCTCTTGTCTTTTTACACATACAGCCTTGATATCTCACACATAGATACCTCCTATCAACATTGTTCACAATTGACCATGACATTGGACCTTGTGACCTTGATCTTGGAGTTTGACCTACTTTTTAAAAACTTTAACCTGGCAGATATATCATGTCCTTTTACACATACAGCCTTGATATTTGACACATGGAAACCTCCGACCAAGACCTATCACATATGACTATGACCTTGGACCTTGTGACCCTGACCTTGGAGTTTGACCTACTTTTAAAAAAATGAAACTGGGCCTATATCTCATGTGCTATTACACATATAGCCTTGATATTTCACACATGGACACATCCTACCAAGACCTTTCACATTTGACCATGACCTTGGACCTTTTGACCTTGACCTTGGACTTTGACCTACTTTAAAAAAAAACTTTAACCTAGCCGATATATCATGTCCTTTTACACATACAGCCTTGATATTTGACACATGGACACCTTCGACCAAGACCTTTCATATTTGACCACGACCTTGGACCTTGTGACCTTGTACTTGGTGTTTGACCTACTTTTATAATACATTAACGTGGCCTATATTTCATGTCATTTTACACATACAGCCTTGATATTTTACACATGGTCACTTCCAACCAAGACATTTCACTTTTGACAATGACCTTGGACCTTGACCTTGGAGTTTGACCTAATTTTTAAAAACTTAACTAGGGTATATCTCATGTTCTGTTACCTATACAGTCCTGATATTTTACACATGGACACCTCCTACCAAGACCTTTCACATTTGGCCATGACCTTGGCCTATGTAACCTTGACCTTTGATTTTTACATACTTTTTAAAATTCTTTAACCTAGCCTTTATCTTATGTCCTATTACACCTACAGCCTTGATATTTCACACATAGACACCTCCTACCAAGACCTTTCACATTTGACCATGACCTTGAATATTGCAACCTTGAACTTGGAGTTTGACCTACTTTTAAAAAGACTTAAACCAGGCATATATATTATGTCCTTTTACACCTCGAGGGCTTGGTGCAAAACTATTGTAACTACATTTTGTAAAATTTTACAGGAGAGGGAAAAAACTGATTGACTTTGGCAAAGTTAAAGAGGAAAAATGTTTTTAAAATTCTGAATATCTTTTAAAGTATACAGAATTGGAACCTAATATTAGAACACATGATGTATTCCATCCTAAATATTCAGAAAATGCAAAAAAGTGAATTACTGAAAAATATGTAGTTACAATAGTTTTGCACTGAGCCCTCGACCTACAGCCTTGATATTTCACACATGGACACCTCCAACCAAGACCTTTCACATTTGACCATGACCTTGACTTTGGAATTTGGCCTACTTTTAAAAGTTTAACCTGGCCTATATTTCATTTTACTTTTACATATACAGCTTTGATATTCCACACATAGACACCTCCTACCAAGACCTTTCATATTTGACCATGACCTTGGACCTTGTGAACTTGACCTTGGACTTTGGCCTAGATCAAATGTAGGCCCTTGAGGGGGCATATATGTTTTACAAACGTCTCTTGTCTACTTTTGATATCAAGTATTTTGTCAGCTGCAGCCCCTTTAAGATTTGAAGAGTTAAAAAACTTTGCTGTTTAGGAAATGATTAATTACTTTTGTTACAGATTCCACTGTAAACAATAAACCAGCACAGAGTGGAGCAAATCCAGTGATTGTAGAAGCTGACAGACTCTACTCAGAGAATAATACACAGGCATTGTATACATATCTGAATGAGCATAAGGTTTGTAAACAAATTTTGATGATACAAGTGATGAATACTCCAGTGAGAAAATAATGGCAGGATTTGTATAATATAAAGAAAAAGTTGCTGTAAAAGAGACATCAAAACCCTCTCCCAAACAAGACCTGGTTTTGACGCCCCAAATCGAAAAGGCTTCAGAAAACATTGAGACAAAAGAAGAAACTGCTGATAACCAGCAGTTTCTCCTTTTGTCTTAATATTTTCTGTGCTATATTTTTTCACAAATCCTATCTTTTTAGACACTAATTTTGACATCTTCAGCAGCTTTCAAATCGGACCACCTTAAAATTTTGATGTTTGGGAAAGGGCAATAATCACCAATCTCAAGTTTTTAAGCTGTTGGATTTACTGAACCTAATTTTCTTCAAGATTCCAAACATTATTATAATACATACTTTAACTTTGCCAAAGGATCTATGAAACCAAATAAGCAATAAGCTAGATGAACTCTACCGAGGCAGTCATGTCTACATGCTATCAATTAATTAGGACGCGGACCCACTGGCATAGTCCACCAACATTAACCCGGGACATCTGCATATCGTCGGTGGGGAGTCAAAACCTTGTAACTCCAGCTTATTCAAGCTGTAGTTACGAGGTTTTGACTCCCCACCAACGATATGTAATGAGCCCACATCACTTACTTCAGCTAGTATTTTTCAAGACACAAAACTAACATGCTTTGCCGAGGAAAATTAAGTTGACTGGGTGAACTTTTGGTGGACTATACTCATTACTCTTTAGTAGAAGAATACTTTAATTAAGATGTACACAACACCCAATCTGATTGGCTTGAGACATGTGTGTGTGTGTGTGTCATCCAATAAGATTGGTGGGCAGAATAGAATAAACCTAAGTGCAGTCTGACCTTATTCTATACCGCCTGTTTCTTTTGATTTAGCATGACAAGGATTGAAACAAATTATAGAAATAAGAAAGTATATTCCAGATGGTTGGTTAATGCAGTCTCCAATGCAGTCTCTTAACCCTTTCCCAAACAAGACCTGGTTTTGACTTCCCTAATAGAAAAGGCTTGTGAAAACATTGAGGCAAAAGAAGAAAATGCTGATAATCAGCATTTTCTCCTTTTGTCTCAATATTTTCTATGCCATATTTTACACAAATTCTATCTTTAATAACTTCCATTTTGTCATTTGTGGCTCTTTTTTAAGTGGATCCCCCTAAAATTTTGTCGTTTGGGAAAGGGTTAAGCATGACAAGGATTGAAACAAATTAGAAATAAGAAAGTATATTCCAGATGGTTGGTTAATGCAGTCTCCAATGCAGTCTCTTAACCCATTACAAACGGGTAAAAAAAGTTTTGACTGTTCAAATTTAAAGGGTGTTTCAGAGGACAGTTTCATGTTGAAGAAATTTTGAAAATCTTTCTATATTTGGTTAGAAAACATTATGGAAAATGAAGAAATTACTTGTTGCAAGCAATTTCTTCATTTTCCTCAATGTTTTCCTAAACATTTTACTTAATGAGTGTTAAAATCATCACTGTGAGGGAAAGGGTTTATTTTGTTTCATAGGACTCAGAAGATGCGGAGATATTGTGGAGGCTTGCACGTGCAGCACGTGATATGGGCAAGAATGCACGGACCAAAGAAGAGATGAAGGAAATGTACTATAAAGGACTTGCCTGTGTCACTAGGGCTCTAGAATTAGATGAAACTAACTTTGCTGTACACAAGGTAACATAACTATTTTAAAAATGGTACTTTTAATTTCTCTGAAATAATATTTTGTGCAGAATTTCATTTTATATCTTGCAAAGTACAAATTTCACTTTCATTCAGAACACTCAGGAATTATATCGTTTTGGCAAAGGCTATAAGTGTTTAAATAAACCCAACTCTGCATCAATTTGACAAACTTTGTTGGTAAATTTAAGTAATAAATTCTTACATTAACAAGTCTCTTTTTACCAGCATTTCATTCTTATGCTTGAACATGGCCTGATGCCCATGCTATAATGTACAACTTCAATACACAATGTTTCACTAATTTTGCAGCTTGCATCATTCAAATATGAAGTCTAAAATTTTGTTGTTTGGGGAAAGATTATTTTTTGTTTCAGTGGTATGCCATATTACTTAGCTATGTAGGAGAAATTGAAGGTACCAAACAGAAGATTGCTAATGCTTTTAAAGTTAAAGAACATTTTTTGGTAAGATTTTAATAACTATTTCCTAAACATATCAAACCCTTCCTAAGCAAGACACATGGAAAACATGAAGGAACAAGAGAAAAGGTTCATTACCAGAATTTACTTCTTTTGGTTTGAATATTTTCTAGAATTGTTGTTTAATAGGGAAATCAAACCAGGGCCCTGTTTCTCGAAAAACTCAAATCTGAGCACCATACTCAAATTACACAAAATTCATGTTAACTTCAATCGAATACCCTTCCATGTTGGAGAGTATTCCATTGAAGTTGAGCATGTACTCACCAATATGTACGAAAGTTTTTCTACGCCCTGGTTGTCCATCTGTCTGTCTGTCCATCTGTCTGTCCGTTAGCAATTTCTTGTGTGCGCAACTCCTCCTACAGTTTTGATCGGAATTTGATCAAACTTGCCACAATGAATCTCCATGGTGTCTAGTTGCGCACTTACGGAATTCAGATAACTCTTTTCGTTCTTGAATTATCTGCCCTTGAATTAAAAAAGGCCTATTTTCTTGTGTGTGCAACTCCTACAGTTTTGATCAGAATTTCATCAAACTTGCCACAATGAATCTCCATGGTGTCTAGATGTTTACAACGCTTACGGAATTCAGATAACTGCTTTCGTTCTTGAATTATCTGCCCTTGAATTTAAGGAAAAATGCTCATTTTCTCAAAAATGCCCATTTTATCGTGTGTGCAACTCCTACAGTTCCAACCAGAATTTAATCAAACTAGCCACAATGAATGTTTATGGTGTCTGGTTGTGAAAACAAAATTTTGATAACATTTCATGTTTGAATTATCTGCCCTTGAATTGACAAAATGGCCAATTTTACTGACAAGCCCCTCTCCGGGGTATATTCGCCGCTGTGCGAAGCTCTTGTTTTGAGAAACCAGGGCCAGGTAATGTTTATCAAAGGTTTAATTATTTAAAAAATACAATTGCATTACCTTGAAATATTGTCGTCTGTAACATCTCAACCCATTCACAGAAGACAAAATTTTGGTTTGTTCAACTTCAAAGATGTTGCAAATGACAATTTCGAGTGAATGAAATTTAGATTTTTTTGTTCTTTTGTGGTAGAAAATATGGGAAATGAAGAAATTGCTTGTTTCAAACAGTTTACTATTTTCTACAATGTTTTCCAAGGCCATCATCTTGTGGAGAGTCAAAAAAGTCATTTTGTCTTAAAATGGATAAAGAGTCTGATGCAGACAACTGTGTTATGGCCACGACCAAATAAACTTATTAAAATGGTTCAATATTTCAGAAAGCAGCAGAACTTAACCCCTTAGATGCTACAACAGTACATTCTTTAGGTGTATGGTAAGAATATTTTTCCATGCTTATAACCTCCTCCCAATTTGGCAATCCACAAAAAATCGACTTGTCTAAACTAAAAGTAACAAAATTAATATTACTAATACTTTGACCCATACACTTTACCTTCTATTTTGGTTGCAATCATCTAGTTATTTTCTTCCATATTTTTCACAAATAATCAAAATCTACTATAATTGTTAGCTTAATTGGCCATCAGGCGAGGAGCCTATTGTCATTTTGGAAAAAGTTTAGTCACAGAAATGGAAATAATTTGGATAAAAGAAAAAAAAGCTGGTGACCTCCATTTTGTCATCTTCAGCAGCTTTCAAATTTGAACTGTCTAAACTCTTCTGGTTTTCAAATGGCTTTATTTAGTTAAAAGGGAGATAACTCAACATTTTTTGCATTAGTAAGAATGTCATGATTTAATCCTCTTCCTAGATAATAGGTTTATGTATGCATGTAGATAGGGAATTTATATTACTAAAACAGAAAACAAAAAAAGTAAATTCTTCAATACTTTTAATGACTATGACTCATATGTCTCTAAAGCATGTCAAAACCATGAATAGTTTGTGAAATTTATAAATTGTTTATCATGTTTCACAGGTACTTTTCATTTGCTGAATTAAAATGGTATGAGAGAAAAATAGCGAATGCTTTATATGGTGAATTACCTACAGGGACTTTCCAAGAGGTAAGTTCATAATTTTTTTTAGACTTTAGGAAAACATCTGAGATTAGGTAGAATACATTTATGTATTCCTTTGCTTAACCCATCCCCGCATAATGATGTATTTTAATGCTCTACAAGATAAAGGCTTTGGTAAACATTGTGGGAAATGAAGAAATTGCTTGTGACAAGCAATTTCTTCATTTTCCACAATTTTTTTTACACATGGGTTCACAGAATGTTTCATTTAAGTTACGAACAGTGTAGAAAACAAGTAAAGTTTTAAGAGTTGTCTGCAGACAATGTGATGTAGCTGGCCTTATCAGAAGAATACAGATAAACTAAGTCCAAAAGCTACAAAAGAAGCAAACCAACCAACCAACATACCAACAATCTGACTCCTACGTACCCCCAAATAGATTTATGTCAGTTAGAAAATAGGTAAAAATCCAAGGTCACAAAGTCTCAGAGGGCAGGGTCGCAAATTAAAGGTCTTAATATGAGGGAACAATGTGTCAAATTTCAAGAGTGTGTCAAGATTTTGTAAAATAGATCAAACTCAAGGCAGATGTCAAAGACCATGATTTCAAATGAAAGGTTTTCGAAGGAGGCATCTATGTGTAAAATCTCAAAGCTTTATCTCACAAACTATAAGATATAGATCATGTTGAAAAAAATTCTTCACTCTTAGAGCTAGAGCTGGGACGGGTAGAAATTTTGTACCCGGGTACCCGTTGTCGTATTACCCGCGAGTACTCGAGTACCCGATGATTAAAAACACCAATGCCATTATGATCATCTAAAGATATTTTTCATCCTGGTACCTGTTTGCTAAGCATAGCTTCAAACAACCACGCTTCGTCCAAATTTTCTTCAAAAAGCGAAGTTTGGCAATTCTTTAGTCTTCTGTAAGACAAAGAGAAGACTAAATTTATGCAATATTAGAAATACGTAGATGTTTTTTGTACTATTCTGCGACCAAAAAAAGACTGGCCAAACTTTCGCAAACACATATGTTACGAAAAGAAAAACATGGGTAAATGTAAATACCTCGTAGCTATAGCTTGAATAAGCTGGAATAAAGAAATTTCGGTCCCTTAACGTGAATGTATAGTTCAAGTTCATGGCACTTGCTAAATATTTGGGTTGCTTAAAGAACGAAATAATACTCTTTCCTATATTTTCTATCATTTTTCCACCTCTAAAGTGTCCGTAATAGACATGGGTGTAACCATTTCAAACTGTTTGGATGGTCTAATTCCACTTCATAATCGAGTGAAATGTTGAACCACGGCTAAAAACGCATAAAGATCATTAAAAGATTTTTCACACTTATTAGTCAATGTGCGAAACCGGGTATCGGGTAACAATTTATTACCGGGGTACTAGTGTTACCCGACCCGATACCCGGGTACTCGAGTACTCGTCCCAGCTCTACTTAGAGCGGACAACACTATAATAGTGCTATGACATTACCTATCTGGACATAATTTCCTGGCTGGCTAAAAACCAAAGAGGACGGTAAAGAAATAAAAAATGTATTTTTTGTGTATTTTCAGGCCCTGGAGTATTTTTTGAAAGCTGAAGAAAGTAAGTGCATTATATATGTTTTGTAATAGATACATCCAAATTGATATGTTAAGGTAGACCACCCGTAATGAGATTCACACGGCATCGGAATTAGACATTGAAATTATTCAGGTAATGTCATAAACATTTGGCTGTAGAACATTCCACTGCCTAATATTGACAATGTTGCCCGAATAGGTTTGGATATGTAACAAATGTTAACAATGCGCGAGAAATATTCTAATGCCTCATGAATCTGGTCAGGGGTGAACTACCTTAAGTAAAAGAAAAAGAAAAAACATTGGATTGATAATAGTAACCTTTTTCCCATATAGGGACATAACAGGAAAAAAGTTTTGGAAAAAAAAAATTGGCATAAAAAGATAATGCTGATAATTGTTTTCTCCTTTTGCCTCTGTATTTTCTGTGTTTCATTTAACTTGACTAATTTTTATACGCCCGTCGTATACAGGACGTATTATGGGATCACCCGTGGTGTGCGGCGTCCGGGCGTCCGGCGGCGTCCACTTCTTTGCCTGAAGCATAACTCTGTCACTTTAAGTCCGATGGACTTTAAACATGGCAGTTATATTCTTCTTATCATTACGGAGTGCAGTGCACAAGAACCATAACTCTACCTGGCCTATTTTTTGAGTTATTGCCATTTGTTGTTTTTCATACTTGAATCTTGTCCGGAGTATATCTCTAAAAGTATAATAGCTAGGATCATGAAACTTTATGGGTGTATAGATCTCGCCAAGGGGGAATGCAGTGCACAAGAACCATAACTCTACCTGGCCTATTTTTTTAGTTATTGCCCTTTGTTGTTTTTCATACTTGAATCTTGTCTGGAGTATATCTCTAAAAGTATAATAGCTAGGATCATGAAACTTTATGGGTGTATAGATCTTACCAAGGGGGGGGGGGGTGCGGTGCACAATAACCATAACTCTACCTGACCTATTTTTTGAGTTATTGCGCTTTGTTGTTTTCATACTAGAATCTTGTCCGGAGTATATCTCTGAAAGTATAATAGCTAGGATCATGAAACTTCATGGGTGTATAGATCTCATCATGGGGGAGTGCAGTGCAAAAGAACCATAATTCTAACTGGCCTATTTTTTTATACGCCGCCGGAGGCGGACATATATTGGCGTCATCTTCTCCGTCTGTCCGTCCGTCCATCTGTCCGTCCGTCCATCCGTCCGTACGTCCGTCCACTTTTCTTGTCAACGCAACTCCTCCTAAGTTTCTGGCTGGATCTTCTTGAAACTTAGTCAATGTTATCACCTCAATTGGTAGATGTGCATGAAGGAAGGATTTTATGGTTCGTTGATTTTTGCCTGAGTTATGCCCCTTAAAAACTTAGTCTCTGGGGCTTATTGAAGTTGCAGCCTTGTCAACGCAACTCCTCCTAAGTTTCTAGCTGGATCTTAATGAAACTTGGTCAATGTTATTACCTCAATTGGTAGATGTGCATGCAGGAAGGATTTTATGGTTCATTGTTTTTTACCAGAGTTATGCCCCTTTAAAACTTAGTCTCTGGGGCTTATTGAAATTGCAGCCTTGTCAATGCAACTTCTCCTATGTTTCTGGCTAGATCTTAATGAAACTTGGTCAACATTATCACCTCAATTGGTAGATGTGCATGAAGGAAGGATTTTATGGTTCATTGATTTTTGCCAGAGTTATGCCCCCTTAAAACTTAGTCTCTGGGGCTGATTGAAATTGCAGCCTTGTCAACACAATGAAACTTGGTCAACATTATCACCTCAATTGGTAGATGTGCATGAAGGAAGGATTTTATGGTTCATTGATTTTTGCCAGAGTTATGCCCCCTTAAAACTTAGTCTCTGGGGCTGATTGAAATTGCAGCCTTGTCAACACAACTTCTTCTAAGATTCTGACTGGATCCTAATGAAACTTGGTGGATGTTATTACCTAAATTGGTAGATGGGCATGAAGTAAGGATTTTATGGTACCTTGATTTTTGCCTGAGTTATGCCCCCTTTAACCTTAGTCTCTGGGGCTTAATGATATTTCAGCCTCATGAACGCAATTCCTTCCAGGTTTTTGACTGGATATTTATAAAAACCTTTTTGTGAACACAACTTTTTACAGGTTTTTGTGTGAATATTTATAAATCCTTGTCAATGTCATTTTTTTGTCTCAAGTTTTATAAGTGGCGGCGTATATTGTGACCATGGCACTCTTGTTGAGTTATTGCCCTTTGTTATTTTTCATACTTCATTTTTTAGCTCCACTGGCCTTTCAGGCCAGCGGGCTATTGTCATGGCGGTGTGTCCGTCGTGCGTCAGTGCGTGCGTCCGTAAACTTTTTCTTTAAAAATCTTCTTCTCAAAAACTACTGGATGGATTTCAACCAAACTTCACAGGAATGATCCTTGGGTGACCCTTTCTCAGATTCCCTCAAAGAATTTTGATCGAACCAGAATAACCTGAGTTATCTGCCCTTGAATGTCAAAAATAGCTGGTTTTGACTTTATTTTTGCTCTAAAATCTACAAATATCAACCAATCAAGACAAAACTTAGACAGAATATATATAAGCATAATATCCTGCCTGTGTCTAATTTTCAGCTTGATCTGAATTTTACATCATGAGTTATGTGCCCTTGAAATTGACAAAATTGCTATTTTCGGCTCTATTTTGACATGTTTTCACTCTAGCAACTACAAATATTGAAAAATCTTGAGAATACTTTACCAAAATGTTGGTGACTATAAGATCTTGCCTTGATGCAATTTTCAGCTTAATCTGAATTTTACATCATGAGTTATGTGCCCTTGAAATTGACAAAATTACCATTTTCGGCTCTATTTTTACTTTGTTTTCACTCTAGCAACTACAAATACTGATTAATCAAGACAAAACTTGTACAGAATATTGGTGACCATAAGATCTTGCCTTGGTATAATTTTCATCTTGAACTGAATTTTATATCATGAGTTATGTGCACTTGAAATTGACAAATTTGCCATTTTCAGCTCTATTTTGACTTTGATTTCACTCTAGCATCTACAAATATGGACTAATCAAGACAAAACTAGAACAGAATCTTAGTGACGATTAGATATTGCCGTTGTGTAATTTTCAGCTTGAACCATAAGAAATTCAGGCCTGTGGAGCGACTCAAGACCTTCAGGTCTTTCTAGTGTTCAGGGTATATCTCAAAAAGTATAATAGCTAGAACCATGAAACTTTTACCAACCTGCTCCCTCTGTCGACATAAAGTAGTGTTACGTGCGTATCTTGTGACAGTTTGACACTTTGTTATAACATGATCCTCTCACAAACGGCGCAATCTTAGGGTGCTCTAAATTCAAAGTTGCTGCAGAGAACAAAATGAATGCAGTTAAAGCCTCTCTTACAACCGGTCGTACATGCTCCTGCGTCTCAATCGTACGTTTAGTGGTGCGATGCACTCACGTGAACGTACGATTTCGGTGGACACAACCACGACGCAGACTGCACGCAGCAAAGAATTGACCGAACAATTCTTTGCTATGACCATTCTGCGTCTTTTAGAACGCCAGGAGCACGCAATACAGAAGTACGGAGCATGTACGACAGGTGTGCGTGTGACGCAGGCAATGTATTACTGAAACTCCAGGAAATTCCTAAAGAATGCATACTTTTCTCGAAAGAGATTTATACTTTCGACCTGCCTTGAATGTGAATATTTTGAGGCGCTCTTACATTCCGTCGTGCGTCTTTATAAATCGTGCGATTTTGCAAAGTTTTAAAACGTACGATTTAAAAAGATGCACAACGGGTTGTAAGAGAGGCTTAAAGAAAGGATTTTTGTATGATATACAGACAACATTGAGGTAAAAGGAGATGTTACAAGCATTTTATTTTTTTAGCCCGTCGAAGACGGGACGTATTATGGGATCACCCGTGATGTCCGGCGTCCGGGCGTCCGGCGGCGTCCACTTCTTTGTCCGGAGCATAACTCTGTCACCTTAAGTCCGATTGACTTTAAACTTGGCAGTTATATTCTCATCATTACGGAGTGCAGTGCACAAGAACCATAACTCTACCTGGCTTATTTTTTTAGTTATTGCCCTTTGTTGTTTTTCAAACTTGAATCTTTTCCGGAGTATATCTCTAAAAGTATAATGGCTAGGATCATGAAACTTCATGGGTGTATAGATCTCACAAAGGGGGAGTGCAGTGCATAAGAACCATAACTCTACCTGGCTTATTTTTTGAGTTATTGCCCTTTGTTGTTTTTCATACTTGAATCTTGTCCGGAGTATATCTCTAAAAGTATAATAACTAGGATCATGAAACTTTATGGGTGTATAGATCTCACCAAGGGGGAGTGCAGTGTACAAGAACCATAACTCTACCTGGCTTATTTTTTGAGTTATTGCCCTTTGTTGTTTTTCATACTTGAATCTTGTCCGGAGTATATCTCTAAAAGTATAATAGCTAGGATCATGAAACTTCATGGGTGTATAGATCTCACCAAGGGGGAGTGTAGTGCACAAGAACCATAACTCTACCTAACTTATTTTTTGAGTTATTGCCCTTTGTTGTTTTTCATACTTGAATCTTGTCCGGAGTATATCTCTAAAAGTATAATAGCTAGGATCATGAAACTTCATGGGTGTATAGATCTCACCAAGGGGGAGTGCAGTGCACAAGAACCATAACTCTACCTGACTTATTTTCTGAGTTATTGCCCTTTGTTGTTTTTCATACTTGAATCTTGTCCGGAGTATATCTCTAAAAGTATAATAGCTAGGATCATGAAATTTCATGGGTGTATAGATCTCACCAAGGGGAAGTGCAGTGCATAAGAACCATAACTCTACCTGGCTTATTTTTTGAGTTATTGCCCTTTGTTGTTTTTCATACTTGAATCTTGTCCGGAGTATATCTCTAAAAGTATAATAGCTAGGATCATGAAACTTCATGGGTGTATAGATCTCACCAAGGGGGAGTGCAGTGCACAAGAACCATAACTCTACCTGGCTTATTTTTTTAGTTATTGCCCTTTGTTGTTTTTCATACTTGAATCTTGTCCGGAGTATATCTCTAAAAGTATTATAGCTAGGATCATGAAACTTCATGGGTGTATAGATCTCACTAATGAGGAGTGCAGTGCACAAGAATTTTAACTCTACCTAGCCTATATTTTGAGTTATTGCCCTTTGTTGTTTTCATACTTGAATCGTCCAGGGCATATCTCGAAAAGTATAATAGCTAGGACCATGAAACTTTTACCAACCCGCTCCCCCTGTTGACATAAAGCAGTGTTACGGGCGTATCTTGTGACAGTTTGACACCTTGTTTCTCAATGTTTTCCCAAGCTTTTGCCATGAGAACATCAAAACTAGGGTTTGGTTTGGAAATGGTTAAGATTTAAAACTATCTAACTGTGCATTCTAAGTGCTGTGATAGTAGAAAAATAAGTGAAATGTAAAACCTAATTATCTGTAACATAAATACAGCATAATTACATGTGTATCTTTGACAGTTGATCCCAACTTCTACAGTATGAACCTAGCCAAGATTGGTGAGACCTACATGAAACTTCAAGATGCCAAGAGTGCCTATACCTATCTTGCCAGAGCTTACCACTATCCAATCAAAACAGCTGATGACAAAGAGGTGAGGTTTTGTAACTGTTTAAGGTGGTCCACCCGTAATGAGATTAACCCATTACCAGACGACAATTTTGGACCAGTCCAATTTCAAAGGAGTTGCAGACGACAATATAAAGTGCACGGAATTTAGCACTTTTTGGTTTTCTGGGTAGAAAACATTGTAGGAAATGAAGAAATTGCTTGTCACAAGCAATTTCTTCATTTCCTGCAATGTTTTCCAAAGCCTTTATCTTGAAAGGCGTCAAAAAGCGTCCATGTTTGGTAATGGGTTAAAGTGATGTTGGCATTATTCAGACGACGTCAGAAACGTGGGTGGAATGTGCTGATTCTTTTTAACTTGGAACATGTTTACATAGTTCAGATATGTTACGAATATTTATGACGTCTCATGAAAAATTCCAACGTTGCTTTAATCTCATTAGCGATGGTTGATTTAATGGGGTTTTATGCCGTTTTCAACTGCTATGGTCATATCTGGCGGCTGGAGCACCTAACCGTGGATTCCTGGTATTTCTCTCACCAGTACAACCACAATATCCAAACCGAGCCTCCAGCTGCTCTCTAACATAGATGATTCACACCAATTGGTGAGAGACAAATGACTTTTGTCAAATGTCAGAATGGATACTGGCTGAGCCGTAGTTCAAACTCCCGACCCCTGGATTGATGGACTCCAACGTTACTGAGCTATCGGGGCTCGGCTCATTAGGGATGGACTACCTTAAGGACCTTTTCAAACAACAAAATTTAAGACTTGCCCAAATTCAAAGATGTTGCCCCCACCAATTTCAAGTAGATTAAATTTAACATGTTTTGGTCTTTTAGGGATGGAAACCTAGTTGGAAATGAAGGAATTACTTTTCACAAGCAATTTCTTTATTTTCCACAGTGTTTTCTCAATCCACTATATTGTAGGGGTTCAAAAAGGGTCTTGTGTGGGAATGGGTTAATGTTTATAATCTTTTTTTCTCTACCAAGACAACCACCATCCTCCGTCAATGTTTTTAGTGATCTCTTAGTTTGTGACATTTTACCTGAAATACATGTATATTTCAGCAAGTCACATTTATAAGGGCTTCCCAGCTTTTGGTTATGATTTGATGTAATTGAACTAGTGCATGAAATACCAGGCATAAGTGGTTTGGTGCATTTACACGTAAATGAAGACTTGTTGAAAAGGGTGCTAAACCTCATTGAATCAGTAACATAATGCAAGTCAAGATCTTGTTGTAAAATATGCTAAAGTACAGTATAGTAACCCTTTCCCAAACAAGACCTGGTTTTGACGTCTCTAATAGAAAAAGCTTGGGAAAACATTGAGACAAAAGAAGGAAATGCTGATAATCAGCATTTTCTCCTTTTGCCTCAATATTTCTATGCTGTTTTGTACTCATATCCTTTCTTTTTTAACACCTACATTGTCGTCTGAAATGTCTTTCAAATTGAAATACCCTAACATTTTGTTGTTTGGGAAAGGGGTAATTAAATGAAGTGTAATTATTGATATAGTCATATAGAAGATTTTTTGTGTCTCTCATGTTGTTGACATCTTGTGTTATTGATTAGAGAAAAAATAGTCATTTGATTATGATTTATCCCTTTCCCACGAAAGGCCTAGTTTTGATGACCATACAGGTTGTCGTTCTTAGACTAGAAATCCATAAGTCAAAAGAAATTGACACTTGTTTTCTTTTTTCCCCTCTCGTATTTCTATGCATTATGTAAAAGATTTTCCATTTTCATTAGTACTTGTATTGTTTTCTGCTATAAATTTCAATTCTGGTATCCTTTTCCCAAACAAGACCCGATTTTGACGACTCTGGTGAACAAAGGCTTCTAAAAGAAAACATTGTGGCAAAAGAAGAAAAAATTCACATTTTCCCTCAACATATGTTGCATAATTATGTACATGTACACAAATTCTTTTTTCATTTGTTTTTGTTCTGTCATATGCGACAGCCTTTGAATATTAACCAGTCTCCAATTTTGCCATTTGGGAAAGGGAAAGCTGAGAAAAAGCTGCTTGGTATCTGTTCGTAACTGTCTATGCCTATCTAGGTACAAGGAAATTCATGTTTTCTATTATTGAGATATATCTTTCGACTAGACCATTTACAAGGATCCAGATAAGAGAGGTTGTTCATATCTCTCTAACCTTTACCAAAAGCCAAAAATTTGCACTGTTCTGATATGAAAGCTACAGCACACAAGTGGATGTCAATTCGATGGCTCAGCGCAAAACGGTTGTAACTGCCTATATGTTTATAGGCAGTTACAACCGTTTTGCACTGAGCTATCGAATTATGAATTATGGCAGGTAAGATTTGTGTACAAAAAAGTACAGAAAATATTTAGGCAGCAGCATTTTCTTCTTTTGCCTCCATGTTTTCCCAAACCTTTTTTTTTATATGGACATCAAAACCAGGGTCAGTGTCATCAAACTATTTAAAACATATTTTTGACTTACCACATGCTTAGGAGAAGAATCACTTATCATCTAAAACCTAGGTAATGCAATTCGAGGGCTTGGTGCAAAACTATTGTAACTACATTTTGTAAAATTTTACAGGAGAGGGAAAAAACTTATTGACTTTCTCAAAGTTAGAGAGGAAAAATGTTTTTGAATTTCTAAATATCTTTTTAATTATACAAAATTGAAACCTAATATTAGAACACATGATGTATTCATTCCTAAAGATTAAGAAAATGCAAAAAAGTGAATTTCTTAAAAATATGTAGTTACAATAGTTTTGCACTGAGCCCTCGAATTGTTGTTTTGAGTGTTTCGTAAGTCATCTGTAAGAAAAAAATATGTCTTAAATGTTTTGAGACAACTGGTCTAAGGTCTTTTTGGGGAAGGATTAATTTGTTTCAGTCTAGAAATTAGTCATTGTCGAAATGATTAAAGGGATCTTGAGCGTTCATGCCGATTGATTTAGATGCATGGTCAAAAACGTATTCCCTAATTTCTACCTTGTTATTATTTCAGGCACATTACCTTGCAGAGAGATTATTAAAGATGTTGGGGGTTAAAGGGTCACCACAATTGGAAACATTTGCCAAAAATGATTCAGAAAATATGACACAATAGACAGTTGGAAGAGACCAAGAGTCATGAAATCATGTTGTTTAATTAAAGTGATACACTCTTACAATCGGGCCCTATTGTAAGGACATTGGTTAGCGTCAACCAAATGATTAAATACAAGTTATGGTTAAATTTTCCTAAACTTGGAAAATTTAACCAAAACAGGTATTGAACCATTTGGTTGACACCAATTAAAGTATTTATAACTACTGTCAGTCCAGTATTTAATCCTTGTCCAAACAGTATGTTCTGTAGACATTGTAAATACTTGCAGCTTTTGAAAAGAGGGAGAAGAATAGGGTAATTAATGTTTTCTTTAAACTGAAAGTTGTCACAAAAATAAAGAAAATGGTACTTACAGAATTTATATAGGTCTTGATAAATGACCTGGCAGAGCATCTCCAGGTCATTAATCAGAACATATACAATAATAGCATAGAAGTCCTTGATAGAAAAGGAGAAAAGGTAGTTGTTAATGTTTTACAAATTATCCTTGATGAGTGACATCAAAACCAGGTTTAGTTTGGAGAGAATTTAACCATTACCAGACCACATTTTTTTAGTTGGTCTAAAGTCAAAGATCTTGCAGAGTGTATGAAATTTTACACTTTTGGTGTATTCCAAAGCCTTTATTTTTAGGGGTGTCAAAAAGAGTTGATGTGTTGGAATGAGTTACATACGATTTGTTTTGAATTTCATTACTGTTTGATGACATTTTTTCTGGGAGTTTTGTATTATTTTGTTATTTTGAAATTGCTAATTGTGAAACAATTTGGATGAGAGTGTCAATATTGAATCAATGCAACAATTTCATCCTTTCTCAAAAAGCGTAAAAAGTTTGAACAGCTATGCTTAGAAAGCTGCTCTATAATTTATGTCATTGAAAATGGAAATTGTGCACTATTTAGCATAGAAAATATTAAGGGAAAAGGAGAGAATGCTGGTTATCAACATTTTCTTCCTTTGTATCAATGTTTTCCAAATGTTTTCTTATGAGAATGTCAAAACCAGTGCTTGCATGTGAAAAGGTTGTAAGAAACTATTCTAGTTTGTTTTTGTGAGAGAATGGGAGATTGTATCTAAATGATTAGAATAATGTCATCTAAATTATTGTTTTGTGAAATAAAGTATTGTGACAAAACATTTTTGTATTTTGTTAACCCTTACTCAAAGGGAAAAAACTTAAGCTGTTCTAAGCAGCAACCTGCTGCAGAATACAGGACAATAGATATGGATTGGTTAATTGATGTTTAAAGCCTCTTTCAACAGCTATGGTCATATCACGGCGCCTGAGGCACCTATGCATGGATTCCTGTCATTTCTCATACCAGTGCTACCATATCATCCTTACCAAGTCTCCAGCTGTTCGGCCACATAATGAATAGATATGGAATTGCTGCACATTTTAGCACAGAAACTATTGAATGAAAAGTAGAAAATTTCTTTTTTCCTTCATTGCTTTTCTGACTTCTTCTGTCTCAATGACATAAAGATCGGACTTTGTTTGGAAAAGGCTTAACCCATGCCAACTCATTGACTCTTTTCGACTCCCCAAAAGAAAAAAAAAAGGTTTTGAAAATATTGTGGAAAATGAAGAAATTGCTTGTGACAAGCAATTTCTTCATTTTCCACAATGTTTTCTATCACAAAAGTCTGGAATATTTTAAATTACATTCACATGAAATTGTCGTTGGCAACATCTTTGAATTTGGAACAGCCTGAAATTTTGTTGTTTGGTAAAGGGTCAAACGATCCAGAAGCTATAATTTATAATTGTGCAAGATGAATCACCAGAAAAAATGACAAAAAAAAAAATAATACCGAGTATACAAGTAACATATTGTATTTATTAGTTACCCTTTTCCAAATAAACACTCGGTTGGCGTCCCAAATACGAAGTTCTTCTTGTAGAGTTATTTTCTATTGCCTCAATATTTTCCCTCGATGTTTGTATCGAGGATGTTATAACTAAGTCTCGTTTGGGATTTAAACAAAGAAGTTTTCCAGCAGATCTGATGAAAATAAAAGCTATGATATCGAAGTAGCACTGATTCCAATCTCGCCCATTTTTTCAAGGACGCCCTTTTTTGAAGTCTTTAATAGATAAAAGTTTAAAGCTTTTGAAGAAAAAAAAAAAGATAATGCTTTCTATGCAGGCTATTTTGTAACGTTTGGTAAAATGTTTATAACAATGGAGAATCACGTGACAGAGCAATTGCAGATAATCGTTATTGATTCTGTTAACGAGTGGCCGATTTTAAAAAAAAATGGATTGGTGCCTTCAAAGTTGAGACAGAAATGGCAAATTCTATATAAATCTGAACTGTTGTCCACAACAACTTGTTTAATTTTAGCACAAAAATATTTATTTCTCGTAAACGCTTCAATATTTTGGCTTGAAATTTTCAGAATTTACATGTGAAAACATGCTCTTTCAGAAAGAATAAAAGTAAAATTTATGAAAAATAATTGTGAACCGTCTCTTTAAAAAAACGAATCCCGATTTTTACAATAGTGCATGCCCATAGGAAGCAATCTTATATTTGTTGGTGGATTGGGGCTCAAGCCCCAGTGTCTGAATATTGAAGGGCTATATTGGATTTCCCCTATATTTTCAGTGTAGAATAAGAACATTCGGCATTTTTGTCCAACTTTAGGGGCTTAGCCACCCCTAGCCCCACCCACAGTTTCTACGCACACGTATTGTGAGGGATCAAAACGAGTTCAATGATCATAATATTCATTGTTGACCACAGAGCACATATGGTATCACTTTTGTATGGACCAAACAAAAAAACAAATATAAGTGATTTATGGCCGCTGCGGTTTGTATATTGTATAAGGACAATTTTTGTAGTTTGGAAAAGGGTAAATAGTGAAAATTGTGAGACATATAGCGGACGAGAATTGACCTGACAGAGCATTCCATTCGATTAGCATGGGCTGCTCTGCCAGGTCATTTATCGTGAGGTATAATCAGGATTGTATTGGTCATTTATTCATTGTTGACCACAAAGCACATATGGTACAATAGTGCCGGTCGAAAATGACAGTCACGTGGGCTAATGTTTACTACTTGACAACCAATCAACTCTGTTCGTATTTGTAACGGTGCAAATCAGATGAATTGATTGGTTTTGCAGCAGTAAACATCAGCCTACGTCACTGTCATTTTCGGCTGGGACTATTGTATCCCTTTTGTATGGACCAAACAAAAAAACAAATATAAGTGATTTATGGCCGCTGCGGTTTGTATATTGTATAAGGACAATTTTTGTTGTTTGGAAAAGGGTAAATAGTGAAAATTGTGAAGCATATAGCGGACGAGAATTGACCTGACAGAGCATTCCATTCGATTAGCATGGGCTGCTCTGCCAGGTCATTTATCGTGAGGTATAATCAGGATTGTATTGGTCATTTATTCATTGTTGACCACAGAGCACATATGGTATCCCTTTTGTATGGACCAAACAAAAAACAAATATAAGTGATGTATGGCCGCTGCGGTTTGTATATATTGTTTATATAAATAAATTGTTCAACACACGAATAATCAATCCCTAATCTAGCTTAACCTTTACAATTCTATACAAAAATGTCACCATATGTTACCAGGCTCTTTATATGCATCGAACTAGTTTTATAGCAAAATCAAAAGAGACTCCGATGTAAAGAAATAGCTAAGCTGTTTTATGTATAGATACTATCTAGGTAAATTAATCAGGGTAACAGATAAGATGGAATTAAAGAATCATAATTTCGTTATTTCAAAACCAACCCCTATATTGTGGGTACTCATTGGAATCGTCTCATCGAGACGATTCCAATGAGCACCCACAACATAGGGTTTGGGTGACAATTAATGATATATTGCATTTTTGGAAAGTAATTACCTCTTCTTACATGCATCAGTAGCTCTGAGGTCTATTCAATGACAAGTATTGACAACACTTATTCACAGATGATTGGTGTTGTTACTCGGTCGGATGGTCGACTAGCACCCCGGATGCGCTCTAGTCTTCTTCTACAGTGATTTCGGCTGCTTTATCGTGTGAAAAAGAGACTCTTTTTACCATAAAACGTGACTAAAAAGTGACGATTTTTCAAGAAATTCAAGATGACGACCAACGGAGATGTACCGGTAAGTTTTGTTTTTCATTTACAAGACAAACTCCATTATTATTATTATTATTATTATTATTATTATTATTATTATTATTATTATTATTATTATTATTATTATTATTATTATTATTATTATTATTGTTATTGTTATTATTATTATTATTATTATTATTATTATTATTATTATTATTATTATTATTATTATTATTATTATTATTATTATTATTATTATTATTATTATTATTGTCCAACAAGGTTAACCCGGGACAACTTAAGGACAGATCCTCCATTTATTTCCCACGGTAAGAATTTTTTTATTTTTTTCTGTACTGATATTTAAATATATGAGAAGTAAAAAAAATGACTTAAAAACTATAGGTCACCAAGCGAATTAAAAAGTTATCGAATTTCAAGGGAGACTACTCTTGTCTAACATTGCAAAAATGAGGTGTCACCTAAATACCCACAAAAAGGTGTTCGAAATGACTAGGGTTACATAAATAAGTCTTTATTGTGTTCAATATGTTTTATTCTGTCTAAATAAGTATCAATTTGGGAAAATTTAGTGATGATTTTGAAATTTTTAGTAAAACATTCTTTCAAAAGTAGCTGAAATTGCTCTTTTTTCGCAACGTTTCTGACAATAAAAAATATTCCAGCGGTAAGAATTTTTTCTTTTTTGGTATAGACATAGTGCTTGGTCATACCTACAAAAACAAAAAAAGAAAAATATATCAAACCAAGCGTTTTTCTTAGTTATAAGTAAAATTTGGTTTACTTTTTACAGCTCTGTCCGAAATTGTTTCACTACTTTTATCCATTTTCTTCCTTATTACCAGCTTTAGATAATAAAACGTGTCATCTTTTGTGTCCATCTGAAGCGGACTATCTCATAAAGACACCACATTGCTTTTGTTGCTCCCTTTCCTATCTCTAACGCCACATTTTGAACGCGTAACAGAAAGCGAAATGTACTATCCGAGTACTATTACACTTTAATTGACCAAACAGAGAAAATTGAAATAACCGAAAAGGGTCTTGTCATTTATCAACCAAACATTAACTAAATGTAAGAAATACATTTGCTGAAAAAGGCCAATTACTAAAACAGCTTTATTTCGCTATTTAGGATATGCGCAGTAAGTTGCGCAGTAACAATTGGAGGATCTGTCCTTAATTTTCGTGCGCAAAGTCCGTTAGTTGAGCGTCTTAACAAAACAAAGCCGAAGTGGGGTCATTACATATGCAGATGTCTCGGGTTAATCTTGCTGGACAATATTATTATTATTATTATTATTATTTTTATTATTATTATTATTATTATTATTATTATTATTATTATTATTATTATTATTATTATTATTATTATTATTATTATTATTATTATTATTATTATTATTATTATTATTATTATTATTATTATTATTATTATTATTATAACATCCAAGTTTTACTTCAATCCCCTCTCAAACAATCCCTCCTTTTAACCGTTAAATATTTTTTTGGCAAAGATGCAGGCAAAACAAGAAAATTTTGATTATTTTGTTTATGATCTGTGATTTCTTCTTTAACCTCTAATGTTTTCGAAAGCTTTTTTCTTGAACAAAAGTCAAAATCAGGTTATGTTTGCGAAAATGTTTTAAAGTTAATAAGAAGGTGAGAAATAGGGGAAAATAAATTTGGTTCTCTCATTTCACACAATAATGACAATAACTTTGGTGTGACAATAGAAAATGAGTTATCTTAATGTTGGAGCATTCAAATAAAGTTACAAAGATGGATGATATAGTCTCCAATGGATAGAGTAGAAAATTAAAACCTAAATAACATGTAACCCTTTCCCAAACAATACATGTCGTGTACACTATGGCAAGCCTTGGAAACAGTTACTAGAAAGAACTACGTATTTCAAAATGTGGATTGATAGAAAAGAAAATCGGAAGTTGAAGCATTTATTTTTGCTCAAATATTTGTATTTATTTTTATCTTTTTTTATACTACAACATTCAAATTTGCTGAGCATTTGGTTTCCTTTTAGAGCACTTGTTAGTTGAAGGAGTAGAATTTTCGTATTTTGACAAGGGTTTAATACTTTCTTAAATCTTGTTTTGGTGTCTTTGGTAGAAAAAGGCTGAGACAAAAGAAGAATTTTTTAAGAGTGCGACTTTTCTTTTTTTGCCTAAACCATTTTTGTGTTAAATTGTGCAAAATTCCATCTTTACCAACGCCCATCTTATCGTTTGCAGCAGCTTTCAATGCGAATGCGTCATGTGTACATGTAAATAGATCTGCAATAAATTTGCACAAACGTAACAAATTGTTGGCTACTTTTAAAACAGTCGTAACTTGAGCTTTAAATAAAAAGCCGTAATTACGAAATTTTCGGACGTGTCCGACGAAATAGTCATTCTGGATTCGTGATGACTCCACCCCCTCTCCCCAAAACCGCCCCCCCCCCTTACACACACATCTTATTCCCCAAAGCTTTCAAAGCAATATCCATACATTTCTCACACAAGTTATATACTTTGTCTTCTGGCCACCTTTCAAATTGGGTCGTCTTTATGTTTGACGTTTAGGTATGGGTTGCAAGACAGTAAATACGGATACGTATGAAATCATGAACCGAAACGAAGGTGTAATCGTAAATTAATGGGGAGTATCCGATTTTTTCACCATTTTTCATTCATAATTCACACGGTTGTGTACATTGATTCTCATTTATGATATATACCCTAATATACCCCGTGTAATTTAATAGGATGTTATGGATATGCCTACAATACAAGTAAGTGATGTGTTGCTCTTTTATTCGCCTCACCTACGAACTTACACGAAAGTTGTAGGAGCAGATCTATTATGGTTCAGTGTTCATCAATTCGTTGATTGACATACCTTTTATAACAATGTTTTTACCTCGAAAACATCCTGCTATAGTCCAATCAAAACATATACTATAATAAAAAAGATACGCAACCCCAATTTTTCGTAATATTTTCGACAAAATATGGTTTTAATGGCTATTGAGTATATTTTTAATAAACCTGCATCCATACGCATAAATACAGTGTCATTTTCTTCAGATGTCGCAAAATCATCACGTGATACATAGTAACATGTTGAAAACTAATTGTCCACTGCCATGTTTCCTAAATGACTACTATCAAAAGACAGTTTCTTCAAACACAAGCTAAACATAGACAAAGAAGATGCCAAAGCGTTAATACACTTCTCACTACCCTATGCATAGCACGACTACACCAAAACCAGCGCCTAGCTGCAGTACGGATGTTGTTAGGTGGAAAAAGCCAAAAAGTTGTCATAAGACATTGATGATGTAACAAATCGACACATTTTCGACTGTATATGCTGTTGGCTCTTAATGGGACCGCAACCGATCGAACATGAAACGGACGTGCAAGAGATATGACGTCAAGGCAGGGCCGTATCATCAGGTTAACCTCACCTACGGGATAGGTTTAAGACTGCAATGGAGACCGCTAATAAATCGCATGGACTTCACAAAATTCGACTTACGGACCAAACTGAACGAAACAGATTGTGTTTTTCGACCTGCATTCACTTTTTTTTTGTCAAATTGTGCTGACGCCTGGTGTAAACTGGGTGTTTTCTCATTAATTGAATTTACTACAAACAAGATTTTGTGAACTTTACAAGGTGAAATGTTATTGCTTTAAATGTATTACATTTTTTTTTAAATCTGATTTGATGCATTTGCGTGAATGGGAATTGAAAAGGAAGTTGCGTTTCTTTTTTGTTCTAGTATATTTAGTCTTACAGCATATGTTTACATTTCATATATCATGTATGTTTACATTTTACGTTATAGCGGACGAGAATTCACCTGGCAGAGCATTACATTCGATTAGCATGGGCTGCTCTGCCAGGTCGATTATCGTCCGCTATATTTAGTCTTACAGCATATGTTTACATTTCATGCATCATGTATGTTTACATTTTACGTATCATGTAAACAATGAAAAATGTACTTCTTTTTCAATACAATTTTGCACGGGTTGGTTCGAATCTTACGGGTGATAGACACCTGCAATATTCGAACTATCACATGCAAAATCACAGTATATTGTGTCATTCACATAGGTGAATTTTGTAAACATGTGCCAAAATATCGCCACCAGCATGCTTCTGTCCCACCCCATTCTCTCAATCCATTTCTAAGACTATTTCTTGTTTTACTGCCAATATACATAATGAATAACACGATAAAGTAGCGATGAATGCAAGTTGCTTTATATCAAACAGTTTAGAAACTTTCATTTCAATAAAATATTGAAATGAATTTTGTTTTAATTTTTAAAGGGGCTCATTCTATGTTTTTATGCTTCCGAACTGTTCGGGAACTCATATTTGTGCATGGAAAAACAATTAGCAATGCATAAAAACCTCAATCTCGGCGAAAAAACATCTTTCCTTTGCTATAGATCAATCCTTTACAAGCGTGTTTACACATTCTATTTTTACTTTAAAACAAGACAAGGTCAAGGTCAACGAGACACACCTCCGTGATATTAACACACCGTACAACCGGCTGTGTCGATGACTGTGACCTTATTTGCGAGGAATACGTGAAAAGGTTTATTTTGTACAAGCACTGAACATTTATACGCGTATTTATCAACTATAGAATACCAAAGATCCTTTCGTTTATTTATAAAAGTAAATTCATTTGACCTACCATACACATGACATCAGATGCCGAATCTGTCTTCGCTGACTTTCTACGCAGCCGGTTGTACGGTGTGTTAAATTTCGCTGAGCACAGATGACGTATCTCTGACGTAATTGATTTTTGAAGGTTGGGCATATGTAGCCGTTACAAAACAAAAACAAGGACGACCAGCATGTTATTAATTGACTTGGATTTTAATACTTAATAAAGCTCGTGGAGTGCCAACAATAGACATAAATGATCTACCCCTTCAGGTTGGTAATTTCATACGTTATTTCTGGTTTGTAATTATTGTGCCATTTGCATTTTCGACAGCCTAGCTCGTCCCCCTTTAACTGATATAAGGTCTAAATTGATGTACGGATACATAATCTTGTTAACTTAAAGTTAAGGATATATAAATATCCCCACTGTTTTGGACAAAAACATGCAGATATTTCCATATCAGTCAAGCTGTTGTCTACATACAAAATCGTTGACATTTTGTAAACATACAACTCCTACTCAGCCAAAGTTTTTTTGTAACTTAACCCATTACCACACAGTGACTCCTTACAAGATAATGGCATGGGAAAACAACGTGGAAAATGAAGAAATTGCTTGTGACAAGCAATTTCTCCATTTACCACAATGTTTTCTACACAAAAAGACCACAAAAATTTAAACTTTTTTCACATGAAATTGTCGTCTGCAAAATCTTTGAAATTGGACAAGTCTAAAATTTTGCCGTTTGGCAAATTCACAGTTCCTACAGACGACAACAAGACATGTTCGCGGACAATGGAGCTCGCCCTAAGAACAGATTGTCACAGAGAAATGGTCAAAGTCCTAGATCAAGGTCAAAGGTCATGATCCCAAATGAAAATCCTTGGCAAGATCGGGTATCTATGCGTGAACTCGCTCTATCGCTTAAAGTATTTAATGCCATCTAACAGTTTTTGAAAAGTAGGTCAAACTCCAAGCTGAAGGACATCAGGTCATAGGTCAATGTTACAAGGTCAAATGTCTTGACAGTATGTATCGATGTGTGAAATATCATGGATGTATTGCAATAGGACATAAGATGTAGGTCAGGGTTAAGTTTTCTAAAACTAGGTCTAAGGTCAGGGTCACAAGGTCAAAATTCGTGGTCAAAGATGAAATGCATTGTCAGGAGGTATTCGGGTGTGAAATATGAATGTTGTCTCTGTTAAAATAAAATACAGGCCAGGTTAAAACAAAGTATTTTAAAAGTAGGTCAAACTCAAAGGTCAAGGTAACAAGACCAAAGATCCTGGTCGAAATCGATATCCGGATATCTCGAGGTGAAATGGCGTTCCAACGACTTCATCACGAGGTTCAATATCGCCATAATTACTGAACTTGTTCTATGCCGCTATGTTTCGCTACCATATTTTCAATAATATAACACATCATTACAATTTACCATTTTCGACGGTAAAGGTGTATTTATTATTCGAAACTGATTTCCTCAAGATGGAAATCGATTATTTAGAGCAAGACAGTCGTTAGTGTGTATGCAGTTACCACTGTTTTGCGTCATTTTATTCATGCGTAGCTGATAAAAATTGCTGTAATTCATTAATAAGTGCGCTGACATATACATCTTCTTTTTGAATTATTTCCAGGACATGTTGCTTAATACAATTTTATCAAATTCTATTATGTAGAACTTGAAATGTTTCCAAAAATATGCAAAGTTTGACATAAAATACTCCAGCTTCGTTGATCTAACCGAACACGTGAGCATGCTGTTTTTATACATTTACGTGTTTATAATAGCACATATTTTGGGGTTTCTGTTCTTATTAAATGTAAGACGTTACTTTAAATCCGTTTTCGTGACTAAACAATGAATATACAGCATTTTATTAGCATTTTAGTGACCTTGGACATGTGCAAGAAATTGGACATTTTTTCGCTGTAGGGGTATATGTGATACGAATGCCCATAAAATTCAAACAAGATCGCTGACCATCCATTTTTATTTTATTTTTCAATTGGTAATAACATGTAATTTCAACATACAAAATATGAATAAATTCTATTATTGGGAAAAAATAGGAAACTGGAGCATTCCCCCTTAAATTTTATCAAACAACACCTGATTTTGACGTCTACAATAGAAAAAGTTTGAAAAAGAAACTTTGAGAGCAATAACGTAAATTACTGATTATCAGCCATTCGTCCTTTTCTCTCAATGTTTTCTATGCTATAAAACATGAATCCTTTACTTTTAATGTCATTTTTTTTTTGCATACAATAGCTTGTTTTGTTATTGCCGTTTCGGAAAAGAGTAGATAATACTAGTTTCTATTTTCTGTCTACAATCAAATCTAACATAAACTTCCACACAAAAAAATGGTGAGCGAAGCTGCACAGAGGCCGTTCTTATTGCGATCAATGCAGTTCGTGACCCATCTTTTGACAGACCTAATTATTAAGTAAAAGAGTATTACATGTTGGTATCAAAGAAAGTGGGATCTTATAGCATTTCACATCACCACAGACCACCACCCTGTGCAAAAGTGTCAGTTATGATCAGGGTCCATTGAGTTCTCTTACAGTTGCTAGGTCCGTTATTAAGAAGCTATTATGAGAACAATATAGATCCCGATCAGTCTGCGCGTCTGCGCAGGCTGATCGCAATCTTTATTGTCCTAAAAATTATCAGGACCCCTTTATCCACATCCCAGCTTGTATAAGCATTTCCCATAATGAATAGATATATTGGTCAAATAGTGAATTACAGACAACTGTTTTCGCTGTTTTCTCTTTAACGAATAATTTGTTCTTGAAATAATTTAAAAGAAATAAAAGGAAGGACACACACATAGAACACGATTATCATTATAGCCAAGTAAGATTTTAGGTTATTATTTTTGGGGGAAATTCCCAAAATTTGATGATCCTAAAGAATTTGTTTGGGGAAACTGTCATCAATCTAGAAGATAGTATCCAAACTCTTTTAGAGCATGCTAGGTTAGGGTTATCGTGACGAAATTTTGACAATAGTAATTACAATAGAGCACATATTGGCTGAAATCCTATTGTTCACTGTCTAAATTTTACTAAATATGAACCCAAATATTATTTCAAAAGACTCTATTCATCGATCGTTATTTACCGATTTTCTATTTTACAAGTCTTTTATCGAATTTTACACTTTACTTGATTCGATGTATTCCATCCTTTATTAGATAACATACATTTCGTAATTTTTTCCTCCAACATTTGCGTTATTTGTGAAAAGGGAAATTGACGAGAGTGTTCGGAAATCTAGATAACCCGGATTTTAAAGGTCAAATTCTGTTGCCACGGATGACACCGAATCTGCACGTAGAGTTTGGTATTTAACCCTTTCCCAAACAAGACCTGGGCCCCGTATTACTAAACATCTTACGATCAAGTTTTTGTGTAAACTGTATAACAAGACATCTGATTGCATGAGAAATCCGACTGAGCCAATCAGCGCTGTTGTTACAAGTAATTATTGAAAAATCAAACGCACGATCGTTAGTAATACGGCCCCTGGTTTTGACGCCCCTATTAGAAAAGGCTTGGGAAAACATTGAAACAAAAGAAGAAACTGCTGATAACCAGCAGTTTCTCCTTTTGTCTCAATATTTTCTATGCCATATTTTGCACAAATCATATCTTTAATAATTTCCGTTTTGTCATTTGTGGCAGTTTTTGAAGTGGATCACCGTAAAATTTTGCCGTTTGGGAAAGGGTTAATGATGGGTGGAATACCCTTTAATCAATTTCCAAATTATTGCACTTTGACGCCCAACAAGATAATGTATTTATAAAAAATGTGAAAAATGAAGAATTTCTTCATATCCAACAATGTTTTCTATCCTAAAGGACCATAAATGTAAAATTTCATTCACTTGAAAAAGTTGTCTGCAAAGATGACGCCCAACAAGATAATGTATTTAGAAAAAATGTGAAAAATAAAGAATTTCTTCATAACCAACAATGTTTTCCATCTTAAAGGACCATAAATGTAAAATTTCATTTACTTGAAAAAGTTGTCTGCAACATCTTTGGAGTCAGACCAGTCTAAAATCTAGTCGTCAGGTAACAGTAAACTTTGGATAGATCAAGACTACACATCTTTGTAAGCTTTATAGGAAACGACAAGAAAATCATTAGGGTGAAGTGTATATTTTAACAAGTAGTTAGATACCCGCTCTCATTAATTTGAACTTACACTAGTTTTTAAAATATTCATTTTGGAGAATTTAAAACCCCTGTTATGAAAAGCTAATCGAGAACCACACATAGCAACATGGATTTTATGTGAATGGGCAAACAGGTGTAAAAAGTGTTAAATTAAAATTAAATTCGTTGCAAAAGTGGGAGTTCAAAATGTTGTAGGTAAAATATTTATGAACAAATTTTGAAAAACATGAATGATATATTTTCGTATTTTAATATTCTCCGCAAAAAAGTTATCTCTTATGACTACTCATTTGGTATAGGTTAATTAAGAGCACCTTCAGGGAAAATGAGAATGTGCTGATGACCAGCATTTGTCTTTTTAATTCAATGTTTTCTATCAAATAGCATCGGTGTATCCAACGCGATTTAAATGCTTGAATTTTAAATTGGTCTAAAAAATAACCATATGGAAAAGTGTTAAACGGTGTCGCAATTAGTTATTGAATAAAAGATAGGCTACATTGGCTCCGAATTAAACATAATTCATTCTGAAAGCTAAAATTTCCATTTTTTCGAAGTTACTAACTAACCATCAAGTGGATCTACAGAAATAGTGACACGCTTTTTGAATTCCATGCATTATAAATGTGGTTCAAAGTTATTGATATTATTGAATCAATTAAAACCCATTACCACACATTGACGCCTTTTGACTCCCTCACAAGAAAAGGCTTGGGAAAACATTGTTGAAAATGAAGAAATTGCTTGTGACAAGCAATTTCTCCATTTTCCACAATGTTTTCCAACCAAAAATGGAAACAGTTTTAAAGTTTCATCAACTTGAAATTGTCGTCTGCAACATCTTTCAAATTGAAACAGTCCGAAATTTGGCGTCTGGTAACGGTTTAAATTTTGTGCTGTATAAATCCTTTCCCTATCTTGATGTTGACGTCCCTAAAAAGGCTTAGAAAACATTGAGGCAAAAGACGAAAATGCTAAAAGCGGACATTTCCTCCTTTTGGCTCAATTTTTTCCGTACTCTATGGTACACATATCATATCTGTAACAAAATCCGAGCTACGTACAGCCTTCAAGTTGGAAGAGTGTAAATCATGTTTGCCGTTTAACCCATTACCAAAGAGGCAAAGAACAAAATTTTAGGGTCGTCCAAATTCAAAGATGTTGCAGACGACAATTTCAAGTGAATGAAATTTAAAACTTTGCTGTGGGTTTTTTTGTGTGTGTGTAGAAAACATTGTGGGAAATGGAGAAATTGCTTGTCACAAGCAATTTCTTCTTTTTCCACAATGTTTTCGAAAGTCATTATCTAAAAGGGTGTCAAAAGGCGTCAATGTGAGGGAATGGGTTAAACTTTTGTGAAATCTGAAACATAACGAACCATGATGCTTTGATGACAACAATAACGTAATGCCTGTACAAAACGACGTGGAAATCGTAGATTTGGAAGGTCAAGATTCTGGAGGTCAATCAACCTCGGGTCAAAGGGCAAGGTCAAGCTCAAGGTCAGGGGTAAGCGCAAAGTTTCTATTATCTTAACCCTTACCCAAACCCCAAAAGGTGAATAAATTTTGAAAAGAAAATATTATGGTAAATGAAAAAAAATTGCTTGTCGTAAGCAATTCCTTCATTTTCCACGATGTATTCCAAAGCTTGTATATTGTAGAAAGTCGAAACGAACTATCATGTGGTAATGGGTTAACCGAAAGGAAAAAAAGTGGTCCAATTTTTAAAGCTAACAAGTGCAGACAAACTTTATGATCTAACATAGAAAATATCGAGACATAATGAAAAAAAGTTTTCCCAAGAGTTTCTATGCGAGATCAAAAAGTGCTGAGTACATGTAGTAATACAGTCGACACTCGTTGTGTCGAAGTCCGAGGGGCCGTCAACATACCTCGACATATCCGGAGTTCGACTCATCCGATTTTGATTATTTTCAATGAAAACGATTTTTTACCATTCTTGATGGGCATCATAATTATGTGTCCATGATTGAAATATACCGGTAGTAGGAAAAGGAAAGACATTGCTCAATACGAGCAATTTCTATCCTTTTCCTACTAAAATTTCAATGGCTGTATTTGTTTCGAAATTATATGTTGAGGACGGGGCATGACTTTCACTTCGACTTAAGCGGAATTTCGACTTATCCGATGTCGAGATAATGAGTGTCGAATGTACATGAATTTTGATATGAAAAAGAGACCCTTATGACAATTGAGATATTTATGTGGGTCTAGATCAAACTAAGTATACACGCAATCTGATCAAGATCCAAGTTGATCTTTAAAGACTTTTTATCAATCCTTAGAAGCTGTACGAATGATGTATGGTCCTTAAATCAAAATACACCGAGGCACAAACGTGTGTTCCTTTTTTTTTTTTTTTTTTTTTTTTACTTTCAAGCCATTTTCTCATTTTGCCTCAATATGTACTGTTTCAAATCGCACAAAATTTCTTAATTGACATTTGGTTTATCTCCTGTATCAACTTATAACTGCACCACCCTAATACTTTGCCGTTTGAGAATGTCTTGTAAGAGCCATTTCACCAATTCCGATTCGTATGTAAATAATCACAAATGCCATAAAGCAATCTGTGACTTAAGTTTTGTCTATATAGCTTGATTTATGCAAAACGTAAGTTAAACATGGCTATAATAGATGAAATGTATGGGAAATGCTGATTATATATTTGAAATTTATTATACCACTTTTAAACCATTACCAAACGACAAAATTTTAAGGCGGTCCAAATTGAAAGATCCTGCAGGCGACAATTTCATGTGAATGTATTTTTTTACTTTTAGGTCTTTTTGGATGGAAAACATTGTGGGAAATGAAGACATTGCTTGTGACAAGCAATGTCTTCATTTTCCACAATATTTTTCAAAGCCGTTATCTTGTGGGGAGTCAAAAAGAGTCGTTTTGTGTTAATGGGTTAAAAGAGATATACACGAACATGCAGGATTTCTTAAATAGAAGAAAACGGTTTAAAAGTGAGCCTTTCTTTAACAATATCGTACCTACAGCTTACTTAACCCTTTCCCAAACAAGACCTGGTTTTGACGTCCCTAATATTAAAGGCTTGGGAAAACATTGAAACAAAAGAAGAAACTGCTGATAACCAGCAGTTTCTCCTTTTGTCTCAATATTTTCTATGCAACTTCCTTTTCAAGTCCTTCTTACGCAAATGCATCAAATCAGATTTGAACAAAATGTTATACATTTAAAGCAATAACATTTCACCTTGTAAAGTTCATAAATTCTTGTTGGTAACAAATTCCAATTTGACACAATTTGACAAAAAATGTATGTAGGTCGAAAAATACAATCTGTTTCGTTTAGTTTGGTCCGATATTCGAATGTTGTGAAGTCCATGCGATTTATGAGCGATTTCCGTTACAGTCTTAAATCTATCGTGTAGGTGGTGTTAACCTAGTGATACGGTCCTGCCTTGACGTCATATCGCTTGCACGTCCGATCCGTGCTCGATCGGTTGTGATCACATTGAGAGCCAACATCGTATACAGTCGAAAATGTGTCGACTTGATGCCCCATCAATGTCTTGCGACAACATTTTTGACCCCCCCCCCTAACAACATCCTTACTACAGCTTGACGCTGGTTTTGGCGTAGCCGTGCTATGCGTAGGGTAGTGAGAAGTGCATGAACGCTTTGGCCTCCTCTTGGTCTATGTTTAAGCTTGTGTTTGAAGAAAATTTGTTTCGATAATAGTAATTTAGAAAATACAACAGGGGAAAATTTCATTTTTAACAATTTACTACGTATCACTTGATGAATTTACGACATCTGAAGAAATGCAGGTATAATATAAATGTACTCAATAGCCACTTACAAACACATTTTGACGAAAATATTATGAAAAACTGGGGTTGCGTATCTTTTTTGTCCTAGTATATTATATACAAGTACGTATGTGGGACACTTTTTTAAATCCCAAAGTCTTTCGTAAATTTCAAAAGCAGATTATATTCAAAAGACCAGAAAGATCCATATCAATTATTCCGTGACAGTAGGACTATTTTAGATCTAGATTTACATGTATTTGAAATGGCAAGGATGGGGACATAAATGATAGTCATAACACATAGATCTAGATCTATGGCATTTCTTTGATGTAAAAACATTTAAGAAAAAATGAATAAAAAAAAGATTTTCATTGATTTAGGCCTAATGGATAATTTTTTGTCGCTTCGGTCCATATAACATCTTTGGCCCGACAGACCAGTCCATAAACTTGCATATCGCCTAAAGGGCAATGTATTATTTGTTGAATAGCACATCATTACTGTTCCTTTGATTTGTGCAATTGTTTTGTTTATTTTTCGAATACATTTGTTACAAATATTGACTGTTTAACGGATCAACTTTTAAATGTTTATGTCCTTGTACCAGATCTAGCCAGAGAAAAAGAGGTGTGTATAGTGCCACCACTGACCTTGAGACTCAAATGTACTTTTAATTGTTGACTAATCCACGTGAGAGGGGTTGTATGTTTATACTGTAGGCCTACGGTATATTTTTGTCAAATTAATTAAATACTGCGGCATCAATACAAAGTAACCGTGGTCGAGTGGTAAAACCAGCGTTACCAACAAATACAAGTTGGAAGATGTGGGTTCGAATCTCACATAATCGCGTATGAATTACCATTTTTTGTTTTTATTCTTTTTATTATTCAATTATTCATTTTTTCCATCACCTTAGATACCTAAATGATAGCTTTGCGCGTAGTTCTAAGTAGTTCAATTAAAGTAATACAATTTGTTTAGTCATGAATGTCAGACATGTCTGATTTGTAGGCTTACATAGATATAACCCTGATGACAGAGAAATCATTTTTAATGTAGGCCTATACACATTTTGTATGGACAAAACATATGAAAAGAAAAAGGCGCGCTGCAAAGAAAAAAGAAAATAGATCGAGTAATAAAAAAATAAAACATGAAAAACATAGTGGAGTTTTCTGGTATTGAACCCTGGCTAAAATATTTTGTAAGATTGTGAGACCACCACCTTACCCACTTTGCCACAGAGACTTTTTATTAATGCGACTCTTGTTTTTAAATCAAATATTTTAACAACGGTTGAATTTAAACAAAGGGGTTCCGAAAACCTATTTTACCTTCTTAGTTGGTAGTCTGGTAGTCGAAACCCAAAATTTTAGAAGTGGGAGGCCGGAATGTGTATGGACGAAAGTTGTGTTTTTCTGATAGCCCAACATGTGGGTATCATGGTTTGGCCTGTCTGCAGATTCAAATTTGACTTTTAAGGTCAAAACAGGGGTCAAAGGTCACTGAGTGCAAAAACGCCAGATTTCGCTATTTTTCTAGATCTCTAATCCTCGAACCTAGAAGTTTTAAAAATCTTGGATGGTCGAAATTTGTGTTTTCTAGTTGGCCTGAATGTTAGCTACAAACTTTGCAAAGTCTGCAGATTCAATTTTGGTTCTATAAGGTCAGAAAAGGGGTCAAAGGTCACTAAGTGCAAACATCCTTAAAATTCATATATGTCCATTTCAAGACATCCAGACATGAACGTTTGAGTTAGGAATATCCAATGTCTATGTTTTCCAATAATGAAATATAATGGGGAAATTTTTAGATCATGTCTGCAGATTCCTAGCTAGGTATGAAGGTCAGAAAATAGGGTCAAAGGTCGACGAGTGCAAACCAACTATTTGAAATTATTCCTGATATAATTTTAACGTTTTAAATGCTGGTGTTTGCTAATTTAAGAACGTAAGTTGTATTTTATGTCTGCTAAATGCGTAAAAGACATGTTTGCCCCTATCAGCAGATTCAAAATTAGAATCAAGAGTGTATACAAAGGGGTCAAAGGTCATAGAGTGCAAATGTTTTTAAATTTCATGCATGTCGATTCCAAGACTTCTAAGCATGGAACGAAGAGTAATGAATAGATAGTATTTATGTTTTCCAGTCGCTATATATGTTTTGGATCTTTTGATTCCTGTCTGCACATCATTGGTTAGTTTTTATGGTCAGAAAAGGAAGTCAAATGTCAATGAGTTCAATAACGCTATATCAAATTAATCCTGGTGCATTATATGTTTCAAGACATTTGTATATGTTAATTGGTGGATAATAGTTATATCTTATGCTTCCCCAATGTGTAGATGTCATGTTTACCCCTGTTTGAAGAATCAAAAATTGAAAATATCGGGTATCCAAAATAGAGGTCAAAGGTCAAAGAGTGTAAAAATTTACCAAAATATAAAACAAATTCCCTGAAGATGTGCTGTGCATAAAAAAGATGTGCAAAATTGAGGTTTCGATGACGCTTAAACCTGACAATAACTTTGATTCGAAGACACAATTCAAGTAATCACAGTAGAGATTAATAAGACCAACATCAAATGATGAAAGTACTGAATAATGTTATCAAAACTTCGAAAATTAACTGCATGTGTGATCTTATTACAATGATCCAGGAAGACTAAAAAGAGAAAAATGAAAAATGAAATCGAGTCATTTAGCAGTGTCTTAATATTTTCATTACAATACCATACATTTAGTGATGACGTTTGCCCAACAATGTATCTTCATACATGTAGCTAGTAATTGGATTTTGGCTTCATTTTTCATCGATCTATATAAATATTGTTAAAAATAGCGGGGTCATTGTTGCAATGACCAACACGTTCATCTTTATGTAAATACTGTACTATTTCTTATCTTAATTTCAGTATTGATGGAGTACATGTCAAATTATGCATTTGTCATATAAATTGTTTGTTATCCAACCCATTTTGGGGTATTGAGACAATGTCTATTATCAAGTACCTACCACAACTTAATTTTGGTATAGATGCATCATGCAAGTGTTAAACTTTGTCCAGACCATGATCTATATATTGGCAAATGGATGTCATATTAGTTTGGCAAAACCACTCTCTTCAATAAATGAGTATGTTATCTATACAATTCTGATTAAAGCCAAAATCAAATCCTCATTTGTAAGTACATCCCTAGGTTCATACCAGAATCTAATTCATAAAGCAAGAACTGTTCGAAAGCCTTGTTCAGCTCAAGAATTGAAAAATGGGATATGTATCTTGCTTTCAAATGACATGTCAGTAAATAGATCTACTCATGTTTATTCTTTGATTTCAGAAGGGGCATTGTAAAAGACTCCTTTCTGTGTCTAACGAAATGTATAATAAGAAGACTTCGGTGTGGGTACAGGCATGCATGCATGTGTCTGTTCCTCCTGACTACAATTAATTCCTACAGTATGGATGAATTTCGAAATAGGTTTACACAAGCTCTTTCAATGTGTGTACATTTTTTGACATGAGCCTCATGGACATGTATTATAAGCATTCTATTCTGCTCGTGAAGATTTTTAAAACATAGGGCCCAATCTACAACAAGAATCAGTATATACATGTTTGTCTTTATGAATAACCCAGCATAATAATATGTGGATTCAAAAGTCATAGATGTGTTTATGATTGATGCGTAAATGTAACGAAGAATCTACTTGCATTCAAAAATATTTTTCAAGAAAAATACAAATATTTTGAAATGTATCCTTGGTTGTCAATTTGCAAATTGGGATGGTATAATTCAATTCAATCATAGCTTTGTAAGCAATATTTAACAAACAGAATCAACAGAGTTACGAATAGACACCTTGTCTTCTTTCGGACAGCTTTTAACAAGGAGATCACATACCAGTAGAGTTTCGTTTGTAAATTGCTTATTCTGTGTTTTCATTTAAAACAAAAAATATCAGAACTGCAGTCTTTGACATGTGAACCGAATAAATCTATTGAAAAGAGGAGTGCTCAATTATCGAAAATGGTTATCGCCCCTGTTGTAATTTCAATGAAAAATGAAATTAACAGCTTGGTATTCTAGATGGTTTGATAGCTATATATATATATACATGTATCGTGTAAGGCTTTTCGGAGATTTTGGTTATAAGTCCACATCTTAATCACAAAAACAAATAATAGCTTGACCATAAGTTATCCTCAAATGCATATAAAACATACAAGTTGGCATTTTTATATAAGAGAACCCACGAGAAATAATACACAAAAAGCTATATTTCACATGAAACAATATATCTACTTAGATTTAAACAATTTACTTCTCAGAATGGACAAATTGCCATTGATTATTTCAATCATATCTAGATCTATCATTATCATGGATAATTATTTTCGACTCAAAATTATTGACAGAGTAAGTATCATTGAAATTTCAATGTTTTTGAGTTAATATCCATATTTTCAAGTATTTATCGCTTTTTAAATGTTTGCACTCTTTGACCTTTGATCTCTATTTTGCTATCTCTAAATCTTAAATTTGAATCTGAAGACAGAGACAAATATGTCATCTACATATTTAACATATTTAACAAACATTTAGTACAACTCATGTCCAATCATAAGCCAACTTTAAAGTTTAAAATCATTATTTTGAATTTGGAATAATGTCAAATAGAGCATTCAGCACTCATTGGCCTTTGGCACATTTTCTGACCTTAAAGGCGAGCTAGGCATCTGCAGACAGTGGAACCAAAAGCTCCCCAGCACATTTGGTTACTAGAAAACATAGATATTGCCTATTCATAACTCGTCCTTCCATGTCTTGAAGTCTCGGAATGGACAAATATGACATTTAATGATTTTTGCACTCAATGACCTTTGACCCCTTGTCTTTATGTTCTTACTTTTATTTTTGAATCTGCAGACAGGGACAAACATGCCATCTACATATCTGACAAACATAAATTACAACTTCTGTCTCTTTAGAAGCCAATACCATTGCTTTAAAACATTTAATTTTAACCAGGGATAATTTCAAATAGCCCTTTTGCACTCATTAAACTTTGACCCTATTTTCTGACCTTAAAGACTGGCTGGTAATCTGCACACAGGAACCAAAAATTTCCCCAATATATTTGGTAATTAGAAAACATAAATACTGTTTATTCATAACTCAAAGTTCCATGCCTGGAAGTCTTTGAATCGACATAAATGAAATTTAAGAATTTGTGCACTCAGTGACCTTTGACCCCTGTTCTGACCTCATAGAACCGACAAGGAATCTGCAGACATGGCAACAAATGTAGCCAACAATCTGGCCAACAAGAAAACACAACTTTCATTCATTCACAAGATAGCTTCTTTGTTCGAGGATTCGAAATATAACAAAATAGCAAATTTCTACATTTTTGCACTCAGTGACCTTTGACCCCTGTAACTCACCCAAAGGTCAATTGCTGACTTGCAGACAGGGCATTTCTAGTACAGCAGAAGTTCCTGAACAACTTCCAGTATCAAACTTTGCGTACACATTCCGGCCTCCCACTTTCGATTTCTAGGCCTCTGCCAGAAAATAACTACTAGACTATGGACTCGTCTGTCCAGAGGTCATGGTTTATTTACACATACTGGAATTATTTTAGCATGAGTACAAAATCTAATGTACAGAAGAATTGAAAGGACATTTTTTGTAACCTGTTTGTACTAATTAGTTTTCCTTATTTGTAACAACTTTTTACTTTCAAATTATTTTAAATACTGGATTTCATTTTGAGCTCACTGTGCACATATAAATTCACATAAACATTTTGACAAATGCCAAATGAATGATAGGTAATGAGTGGTAGTTACATGTAATAGACGCAATCCCAGTTAAATGGGACAATTGATGTCTCCGGCCTTCAATATGTTCTAGCTGCAAATAGTCAACATTATATAAATGGCCTCCGCATTTATTTTCATCCAACACATATAACTAAAAAATGTATCTATAATTTACGTTCGTAAGAACTCCATTTCATATGAAAATCACGCGACAATCAAACTAGGGGGTACGAAAAACCGATGTCTCCGGGTATAAATTCTAACTTTCAAACCAAAAATGTCAATTTCAACAATAGATTATCCTAACAGAAATGTCCCAATCTTGTACAGAAAACATAGAGCTCCAAAACGATACCAAGATTTATATAAAAAATGTAATCCAAAATTTGTAGAACAGCCTCGAGTCGTTGTCTCCAAATTTCAAAAACGTACGGGACACTTTCTTTAAAGCTAAGAAACACTGACATAAATCTACCTTTAATGCATTAATCTAGCGTAATCTGCTTTAGTATAAAAATATATAATCAAAATGAAGTCGTATTTTGATATACGTTTGTCAATATTTTCAAAAAATCAACATCATTCTTAAACAATTTACCGTAATTTTAACTCCGTAACGTACGAGGCAAGAACTAAAGTAACTCTAGTTAAAAATGTGTAACTATAAATAGTTTAATTCTTCAAGTAAAACCACTATTCGAAGTGTCTTCAAATATGACAAAAAGAATTATGCCGATTACTATAATAGCATTGATACAGCAGGCCAAATAAAATTGGGTACACATTAAAAAGTGACGTACGAGTCCATAACGTTCGAGGCAATTTTTAGTTTTCAGTTTTTAAATTGCTGAAATTGAACGTTTACTGTGCTTATTTTATGTGTTTTGGGTTCCTTAAGGACTCCAGTTTAAGCAAAATAGACTTTTGATGCACATAATAGACGGTACACGTACTCGTACTAGTCTTGTACGTAATGGTATTATGATTACGCTTAATTGATACTGTTTTTACAATATTGAAGAAAGTTCCACAAAATATGCCAGTTTTTGTTGATATGTATAGAAATATATTCATACCCATATACATTACACTAGATTGTTGCATTAAAATAGACTATTTCAGCGTTTCTTACCTTTATAAAAAGTGTCCCGTACGTTTTCGTATATTGGATCCATCAGAGGTAAGGATGTCTAGCAAATTTTGGATAACATTTCACTTAATTAAGAAGTTATTACACATACCTCATGTGTCAAAACAATACGAACATCTCAACTTTTATAAATTGAAACTAATTTGGCTAGGAAGTCTTAATTTGTAAAACAACACACCCAGATGGCTTATAGAGTTGTATTTATTTTCATTTATTCATTTCATTACAATTTTTTTGACAAAGTGTCTGGCAAATGGATATTGCCTGATAATATTATGATTTGATTGAAACGGTAATAACACAGAGGCTGTGATGTTAAAGGAAAGAAAGCATATTACGTACGGGACAAGCTGTAGTTACGTTCGGGACAGACCAGTTGTTAACTATTGTTGATTTGTAACAAATCATTGACTTTCCATTTCGGTATATCGATTAAGGGA
The DNA here is from genome assembly GCA_963680895.1 of Fragum sueziense. Classification (NCBI taxonomy): domain Eukaryota; kingdom Metazoa; phylum Mollusca; class Bivalvia; order Cardiida; family Cardiidae; genus Fragum; species Fragum sueziense. Next base: position 39,587,225 of record OY804599.1, read on the forward strand.
ATAACTCATTGCTTTTGTTTAACAATACGAGAGAAAATTAAAGGTTGTTTGGTGTATTTTAGAAGAGTTGGCAGTAGTCAACGTTTTAAATTAAAGGAATTGTACAAGGATGGCCAGTTTGAATTTTCATTCGCATAGGTACAATTCGCCTTTTTCACCCATATTGTCAATTGATTCACATTTTACAAACAAATACTCATCAAAATGTATCGGATTTATTATTCTTTATGCATTACTTAATGTGAAATTAGACACACATTTCACAAAGGGGTCTATTTAAAATACGTAGTTTTTTATGCACACATTTGGTCCTTTAACAGTCTATAAATCCAAAACTAAGCAAGCCCACTTGACAAAACAAAAGAAATTTGCGCAGAAGATGTGATCCAAGAAGAAAATTTGTCCAGAATGAGTGAAGGGTAAAATGAAAAATTTCGAAAAAAAATTAGTCAATTGTCCACTTTAACTGGGATTGCGTCAATAAGGAAAAAGCTCAAATCAAACGATTAATACTAAAATGTCCCAAAGAGTTTTGCAAATTTGGAATCTTAAACATTGCTACTCTTTTGAGTGCTACTGAAACAAACAGCGGAAAGAAAAACAAACTAGGAAACTGAGAAGAAAAAGGAAATCCAGATTTTTGGATCTTATTAACTATCGAGTGACCGAATTTCTTCCTGGAATCTTAATTAACCCTTTCACAAACAAGACCTGGTTTTGACGTCCCTATTAGAAATGGCTTGGGAAAACATTGAAACAAAAGAAGAAACTGCTGATAACCAGCAGTTTCTCCTTTTGTCTCAATATTTTCTTTGTCATATTTTACACAAATTCTACCTTTAATAACTTCCATTTTGTCATTGGTGGCATTTTTGAAGTGGATCACCCTAAAGATTTGCCGTTTGGGAAAGGGTTAAACAAACACTGGGGAGAATAGACAGGTTCCAATGTCTACTACTAACTAGGGAGTATGGTCGATTAGCGGAAACAACAGCTGTTCGTATTTTATTATCATTTGTCGCACGTTATACAAAAAGGATCCTTCTGGATATCTAAGATGGTCCACTCCTAATGAGATTCACAAAACGTCCGAGTTTTTCGTGCGACGTCATGAACATTCGATACATATCCGAAGTTATTCGGGTTACGTCGTAAACATTCGGCGGTGGAATGTTCCACCACCGCCACCGCCGAATGTTTACGACGTCGCCCGCATAATGCAGACGTCGCGTGCATTTCAATAGGGATGAACTACATTAACCCTTTCCTAAACGACAAATTTTTGGGTGTTCCAATTCAAAAGCTACAGAGGCCAGCAAAATGGATGTTGATAATGATTAAATTTTGAATGATATAGCATAGAAAACATTGAGACAAAAGGAGAAACTGCTGGTTATCAGCAGTTTCTTCTTTTGTTTCAATGTTTTCCCAAGCCTTTTTCTATTAGGGACGTCAAAACCAGGTCTTGTTTGGGAAAGGGTTAAAGACTGCACTCGGTGCATGTTGGTAAGGATTTTTAATATGAAAAATATGGCATTGGTGCATACTTCAGCAAGGGATCAAAGATCGACTGGTTCATTTATACACCGGGGGCAGGTTAATTTTGTGAAATCCATTGTATTACAAAAATCGTACTAAAATCGTATAAACATAGTGTTTTTTTTTTAATCCGAATGCTTCTTTCTTGAGATTAAAGCACATTTAAAAGTGTTTCGTTTTATTGTATTCACATCCAAATAAAAAACAAGAAGATAGATAAACTTATCGTATATTATGTTTTCTATTATTTCTAAAGTATCAAAAATAAATATTCGCGACTGTGGTCAGACTGAATTAAACAGTCTGGTCACAGTTGGTGTTCTTCGCAATTTCAAGAAGTGCCATTTTTGAGTAACGGGTCATTATTTCTGTTAGCAATGTTTACCAGCTCGCTATTTGTGCCCATGGTTATTTGCTTATTCGATTTTGGGACAAATGACTTTACAAAATGATGCTTTATTTCCTATGTTTGTTTGGACAGAATCTTTTCCATTAAAAGACAGAATCTTTTCCATTAAAAAACCCACATATTTGTATATTGTTTTCCTTAATCCACGGAATATTCCTCGGATAAGTTTGTAATATACGCGTCAAGACCCGTCTTTATAAAGTCATAGTCTTCTAGTCTATTATTTCTAGTCTAATGTTTTATAATTTCCGGTTAATAAAATAGCGTGGTTAGCGCTGGAAAACAAACTTTGTCTCAGTTATTACATGGTGACAGAAGCGGGATTTCGTCGATTATGGCCACAGCGGGGGTCAAGCAATTACCGTCCTTCAATCCGTCGGACCCGGAGACCGGTGCACCGGAATGGGAACTGTACAAAAGGGATTTCCTTATCCACCTGGACGCGCTCGGTTTAGATGACAAACCTGGTAGGAGAAAAGTTGGAGTACTGTTATCGAATATGGGACGTGATGCAGTAAAAATTTATGACTCTTTCGAGTGGGCGCCGCGAATAGAGGCTGATCCAGAGGCAGGTGTTGAAGCTAAGGATGGGGAAGACAAATATGACCTAGATACTGTATTTCGGAAATTTGACAGACATTTTGGTGTTCATAATTATAGAAATATAAAACGCCAAGAGTTTTTAAACACAAAGAGAGGAAACCAATCCATAATGGACTATATCGCAGAATTAAAGAGAAAGGCAGAACACTGTCAGTACAATGAACAAAAAGAGGGATTCATCTGTGACATGATCATAAATGGCGTCAACGATACGAAATGTTCAGAAAAACTTATGGAACTGCCAAGCGATCAGCTCAATCTCGACAAAGTAATTCAAATATGCAGACAAGTAGAGCTAACCAATCAGCATTTGAAATCACTTGGTGCTGAAACAGCATCTGTAAATTACACCAGAGGAAACAACAATGAGGTGTCACACCAGTCGAAAAACATTAACTGTCAGTATTGTTGCAGGCAGCACCCCCCTAGACGCTGCCCTGCTTATAACAGATATTGTGACAATTGTGGCATGAAGGGGCATTTCAGAGCCTCAAAACATTGTGAGAAACCTGTAGCAAATGCTCAACAATCTCGAAATAGACAAAGAGGTGGACATCGTCAAGGTAGTTATCAACAGAGAAATTCAAGATCCGTAAATTTCGCTCAAGAAGATGATGATGACATGTCAGAAATGTTTGATCAGTGTTCAACCCGTGACGTCTTTATAACGAAAACGGACTTGGCAGACTCCGAAAAGCAATACAATGATTGGAAAGTGAAATTAAACGTAGGGACCTCATACATGACATTTGACATTGATAGTGGGGCCATGTGTAATGTGCTGTCTAGGAGTTCAGCAGAGAAATATAGAGACAAGTATGACATTTTAGAGAGTAACGTCATCATTTCGGGCGTTAGTGGCAAACCAATAAAGGCGTTTGGCAAAATGACTCTACCGTGTGGTTATAAACATTTGAAAAGAGATGTCGAGTTTCAGATCGTCGACACAAACAAAAATGTAAATCTGCTTGGAAGGGATGACTCCGTAAATTTCGGCCTGATCGCGCGTGTCAATAGTGTCAACATAAACACACAAGACATTCTAAATGAGTACAGTGACGTCATAGGTTGTGAAATTGGCTGTTTGCCAGGAAAGTACAAAATCAAAATTGATGATTCAATCTTGCCTGTGATTCATGCACCCAGACCAGTTCCAGCAGCGATCAGGGATCAGCTCAAAAAAGAACTAGATCACTTAGTTAAATGTGGTATAATTGCTCCAGTCAGGGTTCCAACAGAATGGGTGAATAGCATGGTATGTGTAAGGAAGAAAAATGGCCGTGTTCGTATTTGCATAGACCCTTCAGATCTAAATAAAGCAATCAAGAGGGAGCATTTCCCTATGAATAGCATAGATGACATTTCTACCAGGTTACACGGGAGCAAATTCTTCTCGGTTCTTGATGCTAATCAAGGTTATTACCAAATCAGGCTTGATGAGAAAAGTTCACACTTGACCACATTCAACACACCATTCGGAAGGTTTCGGTATTTGCGAATGCCAATGGGAATCTGCTGTTCAAGTGAAATATTCCAAAGAGAGCTCACCACACACTTCGGTAGTTTAGAGGGTGTTGAAATAGTCGTTGATGACATTCTAGTTCATGGTAGCACATTAGAAGAACATGACAAAAGGCTAAGGAGTGTGCTTGACAAAGCTCGTGACATTGATCTAAAACTGAACAAGGACAAGTGTGTATTCGCGCAACCAGAAGTGAATTATGTAGGTCATAAGCTGACCGGAGAAGGGATCAAGCCAACAGATCAAAGGATTGCGGCAATCGTAAACATGAAAGATCCCACATGCCATAGTGAACTAGAAACAATTTTAGGAATGCTGGCATATGTCTCTAAATTCATCCCAATGTTAAGTCAGCTCAATGCCCCATTGCGTGATTTAAAGAAAATGGACAAATGGGTATGGAATGAAGAACATAAATTGGCCTTTGAAAACATTAAAAAGGCACTGACATCCACTGAGGTTCTCAGATACTTCGATGCCGATAAACCTCTGAGACTCACGGTTGATGCTTCAATGAAAGGGCTTGGTGCGGCGCTAATCCAGGACAACGGCGTAATCGCATATGCGTCACGAGCCCTATCACAAACCGAACAACGGTATGCACAGATCGAAAAAGAGATGTTGGCAGTGGTCTTTGGGTGTGAACATTTCCACAAGTACATGTATGGAAAGTCAGATGTAACAATAGAATCGGACCACAAACCACTCGAGAACTTACTGAAAAAACCCATTCATTCTTCGCCGATGCGAATTCAGAGGATGCTGCTGAAATTACAGCCGTACGAGTTCAATCTCATTCATGTCAAAGGCAAGAATTTGGGGCTAGCAGATTGTTTAAGCAGACTTCATGTAAATGACACGGGCAACAAACACATGGACGACGAGTTAATGGTCCTGAGTATTGACACTCTTTCCTGTAGTAATCACGATAAAATCCGATCAGCCACAAACAGTGATGAACAACTCCAACTTTTGAAGAAAGTAATCAGTCAAGGATGGCCAGAGGCAAAAAGTGATCTACCATTAGAAGTGATGCCATTTTGGGATTTCAGGGACGAATTGTCTATGTATAATGGGGTAGTGTACCGTGGTGAAAGAGTATGCATTCCATTTTCACTGCAGGCGGAAACTCTCAAAGTTATCCACAATTCACATCTGGGTTCGGTTAGATGTAAGCAGCGCGCTCGTGAACTAGTATTTTGGCCTGGCATGAGTAAACAAATTGAAGAGATGGTAAACAAGTGCGGTGCATGTTTGACCCTTAGGAATAAACCGCAAAAAGAGCCAATGATTATAGGAGAGTTACCAGAATTGCCATGGAGTAAAGTTGGGACTGATCTATTTGAGCTAGATGGAAACTTCTATCTGATAATGGTTGATTACTACTCCAATTTCATCGAGGTTGCTCCGTTGCGTCAGGACACAAAGTCGAAAACTGTAATCAAACACTTAAAGGAAAACATTGCTCGGTACGGAATCATGGACACTATCATTAGCGACAATGGGCCCCAGTATACAAGTGCGGAATTCAAAAATTTCGTTGCTAAGTACAACATTAAACACGTAACATCCTCCCCATTGCATCAACAGTCAAATGGCCTTGCAGAAAAGGCAGTTCAAACAGTGAAAAATGTCATTAAGAAATGTGCCGAGACAGGAGACGACGTCTACTTAAGTCTCCTTGAACTGAGAAACACTCCCAGGGACCACGAAATAGGTTCCCCGATGCAGCGATTGATGGGTAGGAGAGCGAAAACTCTTCTTCCAATTGCCGAGAGTTTACGAAAACCACAGTTTAAAGACCCTACATCAGTGAAATCAAAGCTCTGTGAATATCGCGAAAAGCAAAAGTACTATTACGATAAAGGTACGAAAGAAAGAGATGAGTTGAAGCCGAATGATGCCATCAGAATTCGCACCCCTGAAGGCTGGAAACCAGCAGAATATATCGATAAAACCAGCTATCCAAGGTCATATAAGGTTAGGGCAGGTGAAAGTGGTCGTGAGTACCGAAGGAACGCTCTCGATCTAATGAAAACAAGGGAAAACCCGCATAGTGTTAAATCTGAAGAAAACATTCCGCGTTTCATTCAACCGAGGACAGACGACGATAAAACGGTAAAGGATACAGGTTCGCACAGTCAAACAACATCTGTTATTGGTCATCAAGGGCAATCGTCTGAAAATCAAGCAAATCCTGTGCCGGCCATAAATAGTGGAAAATCGAGATATGGTCGAGAAATACGGAAACCCAAGTACCTACAAGATTATCATCAGTGAAATATCACGTCAGTGTCATAGTGCTTAAGGGGCATAATAATCCCCAGATATCAGTCAGAAAGTTTCAAGTTGAAGTTAGTGTTATACTCATTTTTTTTTGTGTTCATTTTTAAGAAAGGGCATAATAATCCCTACATAGTGTTTAGTTAAAGAGTACAATTCATCACAAGTAGTGTTGTATAAAGTAATATGGCAAAACAAAATGAACAACATAATAGTAGTATAAAACTGTTTATATAAGTGAGATGACAAAACAAAATAAACTGCACACTGTCAACATGAGACATCCTCCTCAGCAAGTTAGTCTCTTAGTGAAATAGCGTACACTTAGAATAGTTCACAACTGATATAATTCAGTCTGCGAATTTATTCATATGAACGCTTGTTTTTTATAGACAAAGCTGTCATGCAAAATAAAACAAAAAAAAAAGAGGATGTAATATACGCGTCAAGACCCGTCTTTATAAAGTCATAGTCTTCTAGTCTATTATTTCTAGTCTAATGTTTTATAATTTCCGGTTAATAAAATAGCGTGGTTAGCGCTGGAAAACAAACTTTGTCTCAGTTATTACAAAGTTGACTGACTGTATCTAAAGAGGATGTGTAATAAATAGGGATGGGAACGAATACCAAAATTAATATTCGAATATTCGTTTTAGATATTCGAATATATTCGAATATTCGTTTAAGACTTGATTAAAATGCATCTTCATGTACCTATATAGTATGTACGGGAACCTTACTATGAATACGAATTTGTTTGATTTGCGAACAGAGCAATGTGTTTCTATACTCTAAAGTGTTTTACATAAATCTGTCTGATTTCAATTTCTAAATTTTGCGGACTGAGAACGATTTTTTTTTTTAAACGGATTATTCACTTTTTACTGGCGAACATTTTCCCTTAATGGCTAAAAAACGAAGTTCAAAATCTTGCTTTTCTTGACATAACTATTATGATTTTGGATTTACTGCCACATCTAAGTCCCTGTTTCTTTGATTCTTGAAGTTGGTTTCCCTTTGGGGTTTTTTTTCGACAGAAAGTCTTATATTTTGCCATGATAAAGAGCAAAAGATCACAACCTTCCATGAGAAATAGAAATCTGATTGGCTAATACAACTAAGCCAATGATTGGCGTATGAAATAGCAATCATTATTTTTACATGTCAAGCATGAAAATCTTATCCAGTCTTTTAGGTGCTAAAATTATCGGATTAACGTCTATGTATATCTCATTATTCTGTCACATTTGCATATTCCAGGTAGGCTACATGTATCGATTTGACAGGTGTCAAACTGTATGTTATGACTGCAGTCATCTCAATATTCGAAGGATTGTTTCTTTTTCTACCAAATCTTTTTTTCTAAATTATAAAAATACCAAATTGATCTAGATTTTTCATTATATATAACGAATATTCGAATATAAGATTTGAATTCGAATATTCGCTTGAAAAACGAATATTCGAATATTCGGATATTCGTTCCCATCCCTAGTAATAAACAATATAGTGCATATTAAAGTCAAGTTTTCCTTCACTAAAAATCCACTATGATCAACTTGGTGAACCAATTCAAAATCATTTTACAGTTCCATTTTGAATTAATTGAAGTAAACAGATATACTTTTCAACATATGTACATAAACGGATAAGTTTGTACTCTATACAATGTGGGAAGTCATAGATATTATGTACTGCAGAAACTCGACCGAAAGCAGTTATTTCTCATTAGCGACATAACAGACTAGTTATATAAAGGCGCGGTACTGCACCTTTGCCTGTAAAACACACATAAAATAGTCCCACAGACAGACTAATTACCGCCAATAATCCACGGGATATTCACCAGGGGAAGTTTGTCTGTATACACCATAGGAAATGTTTAAGTAAGAAATGTTTCCGAAATTAAACAGAAAGTAATGTCCTCCAGCGACCTACTGGACTAGATATAATACCGCCATATTGCACTCTCGCCTGTAAAGCGCATATAATAGTCCCACAGACAACCCAATTACCACCATTAATTCACAGAATCATACCAGGGGGAGCTTGTCTCCTTACATCATAGGAAAAGTTTAAGAAAGAAATGTTTCCGAAATTGGACCGAAAGAAATAATGTCTCACCAGTGACCAACCGGACTAGATATAAAGCCGCGGTATTGCACTCTCGCCTTTACAGCACACATAACATTGTCCAACAGACAGCCAAATTACCACCATTAATCCGCGGGAAATTTACCGGGAGAAGTCTACATGTATATTAGTCGGCACATTTAGGAAACGTTTAGGAAAAAAACAAAAACAAGCAACTCCTTGTGAGATACAGAATTGCAAAATATATTTTTGCAAATGATCAGGTGTTTTCACAATTCATACCGATAACTGTGCGTCTTTAAATCCTGTCAGACATACTGTTTAGTCGTGACCTTTAAAAAGCATAAAAAAGTCCTGCAGACAGTCCAATTACAGCCCAATTACCGACATTAATCCACGGGAAATTCACAAAGGAAGTTGTTTTGACTAAACAAGAAGATGCTTTAAGGAATTATTTGGGAAGGAAGCTAGTAGCTCCATGTGTAATACAGAGTTGAGAACTAATTTAACAACATTTATATTCAAACCTTAAAGAATTCTTACGAGGTGTACCAATTTTGCATCTTTTTTCCTTTTCCGAAAAAGGCCTGAGTTTGATTCCCCTAAAAGGGAATGCCCTGGATTTATTTTTTAAACTTCATTTTTCAGATAATTACATCATATACAAAGTTTTACATGATCTTTTTACATCTTTTTGTCTACAATGAAAACTTCTATTTTCTCCAAAGATTTTATTTATCATTTACATTGTTACGTTAGAACTGGTAAATTAGTTGTGTTTTAGTCATATTGTTTGTGACAGCTGAAATATGTAATGTAATAAGTGGGGAGGACTGGTATATTCAGGCCTATTAGAGGTCTAAGTTGTGTTACGGTCATATTGTTTGTAACAGCTGGAATAAGTAATGTAATAAGTAGGGAGGACTGGTATATTCAGGCCTGGTAGAGCTCTGAGTTGTGTTATGGTCATATTGTTTGTGACGGCTGGAATAAGTAATGTAATAAGTGGAGAGGACTGGTATATTCAGGTCTAGTAGAGCTTTAAGTTGTGTTATGGCCTTATTGTTTGTGACAGCTGGAATAAGTAATGTAATAAGTGGGGAGGACTGGTATATTCAGGCCTGTTAGAGCTCTAAGTTGTGTTATGGCCATATTGTTTGTGACAGCTGGAATAAGTAATGTAATATGTGGGGAGGACTGGTATATTCAGGCCTGTTAGAGGTCTAAGTTGTGTTATGGTCATATTGTTTGTGACAGCTGTAATAAGTAATGTAATAAGTGGAGAGGACTGGTATATTCAGGCCTGGTAGAGGTCTAAGTTGTGTTATGGTCATATTGTTTGTGACAGCTGTAATAAGTAATGTAATAAGTGGAGAGGACTGGTATATTCAGGTCTGGTAGAGCTCTAAGTTGGGTTATGGTCATATTGTTTGTGATAGTTGAAATAAGTAATGTAATAAGTGGGGAGGACTGGTATATTCAGGTCTGGTAGAGCTCTAAGTTGTGTTATGGTCATATTGTTTGTGACAGCTGGAATAAGTAATGTAATAAGTGGAGAGGACTGGTATATTCAGGTCTGGTAGAGCTCTAAGTTGTGTTATGGTCATATTGTTTGTGACAGCTGGAATAAGTAATGTAATAAGTGGGAAGGACTGGTATATTCAGGCCTGGTAGAGCTCTAAGTTGTGTTATGGTCATATTGTTTGTGACAGCTGGAATAAGTAATGTAATAAGTGGGGAGGACTGGTATATTCAGGTCTGGTAGAGCTCTAAGTTGTGTTATGGTCATATTGTTTGTGACAGCTGGAATAAGTAATGTAATAAGTGGGAAGGACTGGTATATTCAGGCCTGGTAGAGCTCTAAGTTGTGTTATGGTCATATTGTTTGTGACAGCTGGAATAAGTAATGTTATAAGTGGAGAGGACTGGTATATTAAGGCCTGGTAGTGCTCTAAGTTGTGTTATGGTCATATTGTTTGTGACAGCTGGAATAAGTAATGTAATAAGTGGGGAGGACTGGTATATTCAGGTCTGGTAGAGCTCCAAGTTGTGTTATGGTTATATTGTTTGTGAAAGCTGGAATAAGTAATGTAATAAGTGGGGAGGACTGGTATATTCAGGACTGGTAGAGCTCTAAGTTGGGTTATGGTCAGATTGTTTGTGAAAGCTGGAATAAGTAATGTAATAAGTGGGGAGGACTGGTATATTCAGGCCTAGTAGAGCTCTAAGTTGTGTTATGGTCAGATTGTATGTGACAGCTGGAATAAGTAATGTAATAAGTGGGGAGGTCTGGTATATTCAGGTCTAGTAGAGCTCTAAGTTGTGTTGTGGTCATATTGTTTGTGACAGCTGGAATAAGTAATGTAATAAGTGGAGAGGACTGGTATATTCAGGTCTGGTAGAGCTCTAAGTTGTGGTATGGTCATATTGTTCGTGACAGCTGTAATAAGTAATGTAATAAGTGGGGAGGACTGGTATATTCAGGACTGGTAGAGCTCTAAGTTGTGTTATGGTCATATTGTTTGTGACAGCTGGAATAAGTAATGTAATAAGTGGAGAGGACTGGTATATTCAGGTCTGGTAGAGCTCTAAGTTGTGTTATGGTCATATTGTTTGTGACAGGTAGAATAAGTAATGTAATAAGTGGGGAAGGACTGGTATATTCAGGACTGGTAGAGCTCTAAGTTGTGTTATGGTCATATTGTTTGTGACAGCTGGAATAAGTAATGTAATAAGTGGGGAAGGACTGGTATATTCAGGACTGGTAGAGCTCTAAGTTGTGTTATGGTCATATTGTTTGTGACAGCTGGAATAAGTAATGTAATAAGTGGGGAGGTCTGGTATATTCATGTCTAGTAGAGCTCTAAGTTGTGTTATGGTCATATTGTTTGTGACAGCTGGAATAAGTAATGTAATAAGTGGGGAGGACTGGTATATTCAGGACTGGTAGAGCTCTAAGTTGTATTATGGTCATATTGTTTGTGAAAGCTGGAATAAGTAATGTAATAAGTGGGAAGGACTGGTATATTCAGGCCTGGTAGAGCTCTAAGTTGTGTTATGGTCATATTGTTTGTGACAGCTGGAATAAGTAATGTAATAAGAGGGGAAGACTGGTATATTCAGGCCTGGTACGGCTCTAAGTTGTGTTATGGTCATATTGTTTGTGACAGCTGGAATAAGTAATGTAATAAGTGGGAAGGACTGGTATATTCAGGCCTGGTAGAGCTCTAAGTTGTGTTATGGTCAGATTGTTTGTGACAGCTGGAATAAGTAATGTAATAAGTGGGGATGACTGGTATATTCAGGCCTTGTAGAGCTCTAAGTTGTGTTATGGTCATATTGTTTGTGACAGCTGGAATAAGTAATGTAATAAGTGGGGAGGACTGGTATATTCAGGCCTGGTAGTGCTCTAAGTTGTGTTATGGTCATATTGTTTGTGACAGCTGGAATAAGTAATGTAATAAGTGGGGAGGACTGGTATATTCAGGCCTGGTAGAGTTCTATGTTGTGTTATGGCCATATTGTTTGTGACAGCTGGAATAAGTAATGTAATAAGTGGAGAGGACTGGTATATTCAGGCCTGGTAGAGCTCTAAGTTGTGTTATGGTCATATTGTTTGTGACACTTGGAATAAGTAATATAATAAGTGGGGAGGACTGGTATATTCAGGCCTGTTAGAGCTCTAAGTTGCATTATGATCATATTGTTTGTGATAGCTGGAATAAGTTATGTAATAAGTGGGGAGGACTGGTATATTAAGGCCTGGTAGAACCCTATGTTGTGTTATGGTCATATTGTTTATGACAGCTGGAATTAGTAATGTAATAAGTGGGGAAGACTGGTATATTCAGGTCTGGTAGAGCTCTAAGTTGTGTTATGGTCATATTGTTTGTGACACTTGGAATAAGTAATCTAATAAGTGGGGAAGACTGGTATATTCAGGCATAGTAGAGCTCTAAGTTGTGTTGTGGCCATATTGTTTGTGAAAGGTGGAATAAGTAATGTAATAAGTGGGTAGGACTGGTATATTCAGGTCTGGTAGAGCTCTAAGTTGTGTTATGGTCATATTGTTTGTGACAGCTGGAATAAGAAATGTAATAAGTGGGGAGAACTGGAATATTCAGGCCTGTTAGAGCTCTAAGTTGCGTTATGGTCATATTGTTCGTGACAGCTGTAATAAGTAATGTAATAAGTGGGGAGGACTGGTATATTCATGTCTGGTAGAGCTCTAAGTTGTGGTATGGTCATATTGTTTGTGACAGCTGGAATAAGAAATGTAATAATTGGGGATGACTGGTATATTCAGACCTGGTAGAGCTCTAAGTTGGGTTATGGTCATATTGTTTGTGACAGCTGGAATAAGAAATGTAATAAGTGGAGAGGACTGGTATATTCATGTCTGGTAGAGCTCTAAGTTGTGGTATGGTCATATTGTTTGTGACAGCTGGAATAAGAAATGTAATAAGTGGAGAGGACTGGTATATTCAGGTCTGGTAGAGCTCTAAGTTGTGGTATGGTCATATTGTTTGTGACAGCTGGAATAAGTAATGCAATAAGTGGGGAGGACTGGTATATTCAGGTCTGGTAGAGCTGTAAGTTGTGTTATAGTCATATTGTTTGTGACAGCTAGAATAAGTAATGTAGTAAGTGGGGAGGACTGGTATATTCAGGTCTAGTAGAGCTCTAAGTTGTGTTGTGGTCATATTGTTTGTAACAGCTGGAATAAGTAATGTAATAAGTGGGGAGGACTGGTATATTCAGGCCTGGTAGAGCTTTAAGTTGTGTTATGGTCATATTGTTTGTGACAGCTGGAAAAAGTAATGTAATAAGTGGGGAGGACTGGTATATTCAGGTCTAGTAGAGCTCTAAGTTGTGTTATGGTCATATTGTTTGTAACAGCTGGAATAAGTAATGTAATAAGTGGGGAGCACTGGAATATTCAGGTCTGGTAGAGCTGTAAGCTGTAAGTTGTGTTATGGTCATATTGTTTGTGGCAGCTGGAATAAGTAATGTAATAAGTGGGGAGGACTGGTATATTCAGGTCTAGTAGAGCTCTAAGTTGTGTTATGGTCATATTGTTTGTAACAGCTGGAATAAGTAATGTAATAAGTGGGGAGCACTGGAATATTCAGGTCTGGTAGAGCTGTAAGTTGTGTTATGGTCATATTGTTTGTGACAGCTGGAATAAGTAATGTAATAAGTGGGGAGGACTGGTATATTCAGGCCTGTTAGAGATCTAAGTTGTGTTATGGTCATATTGTTTCTGACAGCTGGAATAAGTAATGTAATAAGTCGGAAGGACTGGTATTTTCAGGCCTGGTAGAGCTCTAAGTTGTGCTATGGTCAGATTGTATGTGACAGCTGGAATAAGTAATGTAATAAGTGGGGAGGACTGGTATATTCAGGACTGGTAGAGCTCTAAGTTGTATTATGGTCATATTGTTTGTGAAAGCTGGAATAAGTAATGTAATAAGTGGGAAGGACTGGTATATTCAGGCCTGGTAGAGCTCTAAGTTGTGTTATGGTCATATTGTTTGTGACAGCTGGAATAAGTAATGTAATAAGAGGGGAAGACTGGTATATTCAGGCCTGGTACGGCTCTAAGTTGTGTTATGGTCATATTGTTTGTGACAGCTGGAATAAGTAATGTAATAAGTGGGAAGGACTGGTATATTCAGGCCTGGTAGAGCTCTAAGTTGTGTTATGGTCAGATTGTTTGTGACAGCTGGAATAAGTAATGTAATAAGTGGGGATGACTGGTATATTCAGGCCTTGTAGAGCTCTAAGTTGTGTTATGGTCATATTGTTTGTGACAGCTGGAATAAGTAATGTAATAAGTGGGGAGGACTGGTATATTCAGGCCTGGTAGTGCTCTAAGTTGTGTTATGGTCATATTGTTTGTGACAGCTGGAATAAGTAATGTAATAAGTGGGGAGGACTGGTATATTCAGGCCTGGTAGAGTTCTATGTTGTGTTATGGCCATATTGTTTGTGACAGCTGGAATAAGTAATGTAATAAGTGGAGAGGACTGGTATATTCAGGCCTGGTAGAGCTCTAAGTTGTGTTATGGTCATATTGTTTGTGACACTTGGAATAAGTAATATAATAAGTGGGGAGGACTGGTATATTCAGGCCTGTTAGAGCTCTAAGTTGCATTATGATCATATTGTTTGTGATAGCTGGAATAAGTTATGTAATAAGTGGGGAGGACTGGTATATTAAGGCCTGGTAGAACCCTATGTTGTGTTATGGTCATATTGTTTATGACAGCTGGAATTAGTAATGTAATAAGTGGGGAAGACTGGTATATTCAGGTCTGGTAGAGCTCTAAGTTGTGTTATGGTCATATTGTTTGTGACACTTGGAATAAGTAATCTAATAAGTGGGGAAGACTGGTATATTCAGGCATAGTAGAGCTCTAAGTTGTGTTGTGGCCATATTGTTTGTGAAAGGTGGAATAAGTAATGTAATAAGTGGGTAGGACTGGTATATTCAGGTCTGGTAGAGCTCTAAGTTGTGTTATGGTCATATTGTTTGTGACAGCTGGAATAAGAAATGTAATAAGTGGGGAGAACTGGAATATTCAGGCCTGTTAGAGCTCTAAGTTGCGTTATGGTCATATTGTTCGTGACAGCTGTAATAAGTAATGTAATAAGTGGGGAGGACTGGTATATTCATGTCTGGTAGAGCTCTAAGTTGTGGTATGGTCATATTGTTTGTGACAGCTGGAATAAGAAATGTAATAAGTGGGGATGACTGGTATATTCAGACCTGGTAGAGCTCTAAGTTGGGTTATGGTCATATTGTTTGTGACAGCTGGAATAAGAAATGTAATAAGTGGAGAGGACTGGTATATTCATGTCTGGTAGAGCTCTAAGTTGTGGTATGGTCATATTGTTTGTGACAGCTGGAATAAGAAATGTAATAAGTGGAGAGGACTGGTATATTCAGGTCTGGTAGAGCTCTAAGTTGTGGTATGGTCATATTGTTTGTGACAGCTGGAATAAGTAATGCAATAAGTGGGGAGGACTGGTATATTCAGGTCTGGTAGAGCTGTAAGTTGTGTTATAGTCATATTGTTTGTGACAGCTAGAATAAGTAATGTAGTAAGTGGGGAGGACTGGTATATTCAGGTCTAGTAGAGCTCTAAGTTGTGTTGTGGTCATATTGTTTGTAACAGCTGGAATAAGTAATGTAATAAGTGGGGAGGACTGGTATATTCAGGCCTGGTAGAGCTTTAAGTTGTGTTATGGTCATATTGTTTGTGACAGCTGGAAAAAGTAATGTAATAAGTGGGGAGGACTGGTATATTCAGGTCTAGTAGAGCTCTAAGTTGTGTTATGGTCATATTGTTTGTAACAGCTGGAATAAGTAATGTAATAAGTGGGGAGCACTGGAATATTCAGGTCTGGTAGAGCTGTAAGCTGTAAGTTGTGTTATGGTCATATTGTTTGTGGCAGCTGGAATAAGTAATGTAATAAGTGGGGAGGACTGGTATATTCAGGTCTAGTAGAGCTCTAAGTTGTGTTATGGTCATATTGTTTGTAACAGCTGGAATAAGTAATGTAATAAGTGGGGAGCACTGGAATATTCAGGTCTGGTAGAGCTGTAAGTTGTGTTATGGTCATATTGTTTGTGACAGCTGGAATAAGTAATGTAATAAGTGGGGAGGACTGGTATATTCAGGCCTGTTAGAGATCTAAGTTGTGTTATGGTCATATTGTTTCTGACAGCTGGAATAAGTAATGTAATAAGTCGGAAGGACTGGTATTTTCAGGCCTGGTAGAGCTCTAAGTTGTGCTATGGTCAGATTGTATGTGACAGCTGGAATAAGTAATGTAATAAGTGGAGAGGACTGGTATATTCAGGCCTGGTAGAGCTCTAAGTTGTGCTATGGCCATATTGTTTTTAACAGCTGGAATAAGTAATGTAATAAGTAGGGAGGACTGGTATATTCAGGCCTGGTAGAGCTGTAAGTTGTGTTATGGTCATATTGTTTGTGACAGCTGGAATAAGTAATGTAATAAGTGGGGAGGACTGGTATATTCAGGCCTGTTAGAGCTCTAAGTTGTGTTATTGTCATATTGTTTGTGACAGCTGGAATAAGTTATGTAATAAGTGGGGAGGACTGGTATATTCATGTTTAGTAGAGCTCTAAGTTGTGCTATGGTCATATTGTTTGTGACAGCTGGAATAAGTAATGTAATAAGTGGGGAGGACTGGTATATTCAGGCCTGTTAGAGCTCTAAGTTGTGTTATTGTCATATTGTTTGTGACAGCTGGAATAAGTTATGTAATAAGTGGGGAGGACTGGTATATTCATGCAGAGCTCTAAGTTGTGTTATGGCCATATTGTTTGTAACAGCTGGAATAAGTAATGTAATAAGTGGGGAGGACTGGTATATTCAGGTCTGGTAGAACTCTAAGTTGTGTTATGGTCATATTGTTTGTGACAGCTGGAATAAGTAATGTAATAAGTGGGGAGGACTGGTATATTTAGGCCTGGTAGAGCTCTAAGTTGTGTTATGGTCATATTGTTTGTGACAGCTGGAATAAGTAATGTAATAAGTGAGAGGACTGGTATATTCAGGCCTAGTAGAGCTCTAAGTTGTGTTATGGCCATATTGTTTGTGACAGGTAGAATAAGTAATGTAATAAATGGGTAGGACTGGTATATTCAGGCCTGGTAGAGCTCTTAGTTGGGTTATGGCCATATTGTTTGTGACAGCTGGAATAAGTAATGTAATAAGTGGGTAGGACTGGTATATTCAGGTCTGCTATTGTTTTAACTTGTGTTATGGTCATATTGTTTGTGACACCTGGAATAAGTAATGCAATAAGTGGAGAGGACTGGTATATTCAGGCCTGGTAGAGCTCTTAGTTGGGTTATGGCCATATTGTTTGTGACAGGTAGAATAAGTAATGTAATAAATGGGTAGGACTGGTATATTCATGCCTGGTATAGCTGTAAGTAGTGTTATGGCCATATTGTTTGTGACAGCTAGAATAAGTAATGTAATAAGTGGGGAGGACTGGTATATTCAGGACTAGTAGAGTTCTAAGTTGTGTTATGGTCATATTGTTTGTGATAGCTGGAATAAGTAATGTATTAAGTGGGGAGGACTGGTATATTCTAGCCTGTTAGAGTTGTACGTTGTGTTATGGTCATATTATTTGCATGTAACAGCTGTGATAAGTAAAGTAATAAGTGGGCAGGACTGGTATATATAGGTCTGGTAGAGCTCTAAGTTGTGTTATGGTTATATTGTTTGTGACAGCTGGAAAAAGTAATGTAATAAGTGGGGAGGACTGTATATTCAGGCCTGGTAGAGCTGTAAGTTGTGTTATGGTCATATTGTTTGTGACAGCTGGAATAAGTAATGTAATAAGTGGGGAGGACTGGTATATTCAGGCCTGGTAGAGCTCTAAGTTGTGTTATGATCATATTGTTTGTGACAGCTGGAATAAGTAATGTAATAAGTGGGGAGGACTGGTATATTTAGGTCTGGTAGAGCTCTAAGTTGTGTTATGATCATATTGTTTGTGACAGCTGGAATAAGTAATGTAATAAGTGGGGAGGACTGGTATATTTAGGTCTGGTAGAGCTCTAAGTTGTGTTATGGTCATATTGTTTGTGACAGATGTGATAAGTAATGTAATAAGTGGTGAGGACTGGTATATCCAGGCCTGGTAGAGTTCTAAGTTGTGTTATGGTCATATTGTTTGTGACAGCTGGAATAAGTAATATAATAAATGGGGATGACTGGCATATTTAGGTCTGGTAGAGCTTTAAGTTGTGTTATGGTTATATTGTTTGTGACAGATGTGATAAGTAATGTAATAAGTGGTGAGGACTGGTATATCCAGGCCTGGCAGAGCTCTTAGTTGTGTTAGGTCGTATTGTTTGTGACAGCTGGAATAAGTAATGTAATTAGTGTGGAGGACTGGTATATTCAGGTCTGGTAGAGTTCTAAGTTGTGTTATGGTCATATTGTCTGTAACAGCTGGAATAAGTAATGTAATGAGTGTGGAGGACTGGTATATTCATGTCTGGTAGAGCTCTAAGTTGTGTTATGGCCATATTGTCTGTGACAGCTGGAATAAGTAATGTAATGAGTGTGGAGGACTGGTATATTCAGGCCTAGTAGAGTTCTAAGTTGTGTTATGGCCATATTGTTTGTGACAGCTGGAATAAGTAATGTAATAAGTGGGGAGGACTGGTATATTTAGGTCTGGTAGAGCTCTAAGTTGTGTTATGGTCATATTGTTTGTGACAGCTGGAATAAGTAATGTAATAAGTGGGGGAGGACTGGTATATTCAGGCCTGGCAGAGCTCTAAGTTGTGTTATGGTCATATTGTTTGTGACAGCTGGAATAAGTAATGTAATGAGTGGGGAGGACTGGTATATTCAGGCCTAGTAGAGCTCTAAGTTGTGCTATGGTCATATTGTTTGTGATAGATGTATTCATGCTTGTTAGAACCCCAATCTTTGCTATGTCAATGGTAATACAATAATAATTATATAAATAGTGCGATTACTCGTTTTGCCAATGCATTAAATTGTATGATAGAAAAATAAAGACACGATGAGTTCAAGATTTTAGTTTCTATTCGAATCCATTTAGTATATATGCAGGTCGCTAAATAAATATCGCATATACTATCATATGAAAAAAAAGTAAAATGGATTATGCTACTTCAATAGATAACACTGTTTTTGAAAAAAAAATGAAAAGAGATACAGGCGAAATAAGTACATTGAATCAAATAAACAAAAATGGAAATTATGATTTGCGAATAATGTAAAATTGGAAAAAAAAATATTGTCAGCAGCATTTTGTCATTGTTTCTCCTTTTAAAAAAGTTTCTCTAAAAGTACCATACATCGAGACATTATTTCCGAAAAAACCGCAAATGGAGTAAACTAAGACGAATCGGGGGATCATGTGTCATCTGCTGTACTAATAAATAAAGGGAAACTATTTGACAAGTAATATATCATGGTAATATTGTTTGTGACAGCCGGAAAAAGTAATGTAATAAGTGGGGGAGATCTGGTATATTCGGGCCTGGTAGTGCTCTAAGCTATACTCTGAACGTTGGAAATTAAAAACACAGATGGACGATTATTCGGACAGCTTTGGTTCTACAAATTCCTAAATATGTCCTAGTTATTAGAATTTGATCTTAAGCCATTACAAAGATGTTGCAGATAATTTTACAAAGAAAATAATTAAATATCAGAACAAACTGAAAAGGAAACGATAAAAATTGTACTGATATGATGATTAATAAGAAAAGATACAGAGAAGAGTTTCTTTCCGCTTAACCCTATCCCAAACGGCAACATTTTAGGGTGGTCTAATTTGAAAGCTGCTGCAGGTGACAAAATCAAATGTTGATAATGATAGGTTTTGTGTTTGAAATTGCTCAGAAAATATTGAGGCAAAAGGAGAAACTGCTGGTTATCAGCAGTTTCTTCTTTTGTCTCAATGTTTTCCCAAGCCTTTTCTATTAGGGTCGTCAAATTACTAAACATCTTACGATCAAGTTTTTGTGTAAACTGTGTAACAAGACATCTGATTGCACGAGAAATCCGACTGAGCCAATCAGGGCTGTTGTTACAAGTAATTATGCAAAAATCAAACGTACGATCGTTAGTAATACGAGCCCCAGGTCTTGTTTGGGAAAGGTTTAACAGAGCATAGTTTCTGACCGCTTAACAGAGAAGAGTTTCTGTTCGCTTAACAGAGAAGAGTTTCTGTCCGCTTAACAGAGAATAGTTTCTGTCCGCTTAACAGAGAAGAGTTTCTGTCCGCTTATCAGAGAAGAGTTTTTGTTCGCTTTTCTGTGAACTTTGATTTCTACCCATTGGTACACAATATTTATAAAGAATGATGACGAAGACGAAGAAAATGTTACATGAAAATGCTAACGTTAACTCATGTTCGACACATTGAGAACGAAGGATTATTTACTGAACAAATGCATTTAATTGGTTAGAATAACAGTTTTCTTTTTTCCAAAAGTTTATTGCAATAAGATTTCCTTTTAAAACGTCGGTGTGAAAAGGATTGATTTGAGAAATCAATTAATATGTACAGGTCAATTTTACGCTACATCGTTAATAAGATATCTTTTGAACGCAATCAGAACTGAGACCTTGATCTTTTCAAGGACGGCCTTTCATTAGCTTCTTAATCATGGAAGATAGCAGTGTTTTCGCATTATTGTAAGATTATTTTTCTGCGCGTCTGTCAAGGCGGAAAACCCCCATAACCCATTATCACAAATTGACTCTTTTTGACTCCCCAAAAGATTAATAGCTTTGGAAAACATTTTGGAAAATGAAAAAATGCTTGTGACAAGCAATTTCTTCATTTCCCACAATGTTTTCTACCCAAAAAGATAAATACGATAAGATAGAAGCACGAATGAAGTGTACACTTGACCATTTTTCAAAATTTTCCAAAATTAAGTTTCATTTGAAAAGATGTCTCAGATGCCAAAATGAGTGGTGATAAAGAAACGTATCACTGAAATAATTTAAAGCTAAGATGAAAAAGCGTTTGAATGTGTTCACCATGTAGAGGATCTGGATCTATATTTTCTTAGACTGAAACGATTTTGACTCTGAAATTTATTCTTTATTCTGAAAGACGTCCATTAGAAGCAAATCATTTCTGGTGTGGGCATTTATTGTTGGGAAAAGTATAGATGATATAAAATGTATCATGGAATGGATTTACATTCATTCCAATTCAGTCACTGGTTAAACGATTTCGATGCGGCTTACGTGTTCACAGATGAAAATGAGACACTTGGACTCATCGAAAACTGTCAAGAAGCACGAGACAACATTGTCTCCCATTGCCGCCTTTCGACGCCCCACAAGATAAAGGCTTTAGAAAACATCGTGGAAAATGAAGAAATGGCTTGCCAAATTGCCAACAATGCTTTCTAGTCAGAAAAACCAAAAAAAGTAAAATTTCATTCACTTGAAATTGTCGTCAGCAAGATTTTTGAATTAAGACCGGTCTAAAATTGTGCTGTCTGGTAACATTCATTCATCATACATAAAGGAGAAAATATGACAGATAATACAACCTCAAGAAGGTCTAATTAAACGAAATAAGATGTACAGATATGGAGAAACAATTTTTCTTATTATCTCGGATGAGACTTAATAAAATGAAAATGCCTTAAGCAAGGACTTGTATAGTAAGTCTGATCGGTCACCGACGGTGATTTCTTAGAAACTTAACATATAAAGACAACATTTAAGACCAATAAAAATGAAGAAGAAGAAGAGGAAGAAGAAGAAGAAGAAGAAGAAGAAGAAGAAGAAGAAGAAGAAGAAGAAGAAGAAGAAGAAGAAGAAGAAGAAGAGTTTCCCTTCCGGGGTTTGAATTTCAAACACATCTATGACAAATTTAAAAAAAAATAGCTTCAATTAGAAGTTTTATTCTACCAATTACTCTTCTAGAGTAACAGCAAATTCCATTTAACTATGGCGTGTCTTTGTGCATAGCTAGCTATATGTAGAAATTTGCTAGGAAAAGAAAAACTATCTGCGGAGAAAAGCTCTTCTAATCAGAAATTCGAATCCTCCATTTTCTCACACTTAGTAAACGAGAAAAATGGTCTAATTGGTGGAAAATTCTGAGAAAATGACAAATGAAGACAAAATCAGTTCTTAATAAAGTTCCTATCAATCAATATGTGACCCGTCACGCTAAAAGGGACCTTATCGGGTGTGTGAAAAATATCGACGCTAGCCTGTCTGCGCAGTCCGCGCAGACTAGGGCCGACACTTTTCACTTTTATGTAGTTTTCTAAATCTGGAATGTTGTCTCTATCTTACAATATGTTCACTTTTCGCATACGGGATCTGGTTTACCTGTGCTGAGTCTGACAAGTTTGTACAAATTTGGATTTTTGTAGTTCGGATAAGGTCCCTTTTAGCGTGACGGGTCACATATGTTTACACTGGAGAACTCTTACTGGATGACAAACTGTCACAGATTTATGAATAGTGAAAGTGTCAAGAAAATTGATCGTTTTAATACCCAAAGAGAAAATATTCTATTAAAATACCGTACGTCTTGCAGGTATTTATAATCTGCAAAAAGTATTTGTTCTTGTAGGGTTTCCTGTAACTCTAAAGGAGAATGGAAGGACGTTTTGAGGAAAAAATTTCAATGATATCTTACTCACCACTGGATATATCATTGAAATTGACCAAACGCCGACTGTCAATCAAAAACATCGATTAGCCAATGGACTATCACAAAAATGTCATGCCCCAATTGTTCATCGTTGCACGTGGTTTTGTATCGATTTATCGACTGACAATCAAAATCATCGACATACCAATGGCAAAGAATTTTGTGCTAACAATAGACTAGGTTCAACGTTATGTTTTGATAATCCGTCGGTGTTGTTATAAAATCTCGTAACTACGGCTTAAATCAAGCCGTAGTTACGAGATTTTATAACAACAACTACGAAATACTTTTTTGTTTGTCCGAATTTACGTCACGATTAACTGGATAAAATCGTTCCCGATTTACGACCACATGCCCATTGTTTGCCTTAAATTCTATGTTGGGCGGAGCGATCTGTCGATTGGCGTTTGGTCAATTGTTTCATTCACACTTGCAAGAAAACATCATGTTGTCATATTGTTTGTGACAGCTGGAATAAATAAAGTAATAAGGGTGAAGGACTGGTATATTCAGGCCTGGTAGAGCTGTAAGTTGTGTCATGGTCATATTGTTTGTGACAGCTGGAATAAGTAATGTAATAAGTGGGGAGGCTGGTATATTCAGGTCTGGTAGAGCTCTAAGTTGTGTTATGGTTATATTGTATCTGACAGCTGGAATAAGTAATGTAATAAGGGTGAAGGACTGGTATATTCAGGCCTGGTAGAGCTCTAAGTTGTGTTATGGTCATATTGTTTGTGACAGCAGGAATAAGTAATGTAATAAGTGGGGAGGACTGGTATATTCAGGTCTGGTAGAGGTCTTAGTTGTGTTATGGTTATATTGTTTGTGACAGCTGGAATAAGTAATGTAATAAGTGTGGAGGATTGGTATATTCAGGTCTGGTAGAGGTCTTAGTTGTGTTATGGTCATATTGTTTGTGACAGCTGGAATAAGTAATGTAATAAGTGGGGAGGACTGGTATATTCAGGCCTGGTAGAGCTCTAAGTTGTGTTATGGTCATATTGTTTGTGACAGCTGGAATAAGTAATGTAATAAGTGGGGATGACTGGTATATTCAGGCCTGGTAGAGCTCTAAGGTGTGTTATGGTCATATTGTTTGTGACAGCTGGAATAAGTAATGTAATAAGTGGGGATGACTGGTATATTCAGGTCTGGTAGAGGTCTTAGTTGTGTTATGGTCATATTGTTTGTGACAGCTGGAATAAGTAATGTAATAAGTGGGGAGGACTGGTATATTCAGGCCTGGTAGAGCTCTAAGTTGTGTTATGGTCATATTGTTTGTGACAGCTGGAATAAGTAATGTAATAAATGGGGAGGACTAATATATTCAGGCCTAGTAGAGCTCTAAGTTGTGTTATGGTCATATTGTTTGTGACAGCTGGAATAAGTAATGTAATAAGTGGGGAGGACTGGTATATTCAGGGCTGGTAGAGCTCTAAGTTGTGTTATGGTCATATTGTTTGTAACAGCTGGAATAAGTAATGTAATAAGTGGGGAGGACTGGTATATTCAGGTCTGGTAGAGCTCTAAGTTGTGTTATGGTCATATTGTTTGTGACAGCTGGAATAAGTAATGTAATAAATGGGGAGGACTGGTATATTCAGGCCTGGTAGAGCTCTAAGTTGTGTTATGGTCATATTGTTTGTGACAGCAGGAATAAGTAATGTAATAAGTGGAGAGGACTGGTATATTCAGGTCTGGTAGAGGTCTTAGTTGTGTTATGGTCATATTGTTTGTGACAGCTGGAATAAGTAATGTAATAAGTGGGGAGGACTGGTATATTCAGGCCTGGTAGAGGTCTAAGTTGTGTTATGGTCATATTGTTTGTGACAGCTGGAATAAGTAATGTAATAAGTGGGGAGGACTGGTATATTCAGGCCTGGTAGAGGTCTTAGTTGTGTTATGGTCATATTTTTTGTGACAGCAGGAATAAGTAATGTAATAAGGGTGAAGGACTGGTATATTCAGGTCTGGTAGAGGTCTAAGTTGTGTTATGGTCATATTGTTTGTGACAGCTGGAATAAGTAATGTAATAAGTGGAGAGGATTGGTATATTCAGGTCTGGTAGAGGTCTAAGTTGTGTTATGGTCATATTGTTTGTGACAGCTGGAATAAGTAATGTAATAAGTGGAGAGGATTGGTATATTCAGGTCTGGTAGAGCTCTAAGTTGTGTTATGGTCATATTTGTTGTGACAGCTGGAATAAGTAATGTAATAAGTGGAGAGGACTGGTATATTCAGATCTTGTAGAGCTCTTAGTTGTGTTATGGTCATATTGTTTGTGACAGCTGGAATAAGTAATGCAATAAGTAGGGAGGACTGGTATATTCAGGTCTGGTAGAGCTCTAAGTTGTGTTATGGTCATATTGTTTGTGACAGCTGGAATAAGTAATGTAATAAGTGGGGAGGACTGGTATATTCAGGCCTGGTAGAGCTCTAAGTTGTGTTATGGTCATATTGTTTGTGACAGCTGGAATAAGTAATGTAATAAGTGGGAATATGGTAAATTCAGGCCTGGTAGAGCTCTAAGTTGTGTTATGGTCATATTGTTTGTGACAGCTGGAATAAGTAATGTAATAAGTGGGGAGGACTGGTATATTCAGGCATTGTAGAGCTCTAAGTTGTGTTATGGCCATATTGTTTGTGACAGCTGGAATAAGTAATGTAATATGTGGAGAGGACTGGTATATTCAGGCATTGTAGAGATCTAAGTTGTGTTATGGTCATATTGTTCGTGACAGCTGGAATAAGTAATGTAATAAGTAGGGAGGACTGGTATATTCAGGTCTGGTAGAGCTCTAAGTTGTGTTATGGTCATATTGTTTGTGACAGCTGGAATAAGTAATGTAATAAGTGGAGGGAACTGGTATATTCAGGCCTGGTAGAGCTCTAAGTTGTGTTATGGTTATATTGTTTGTGACAGCTGGAATAAGTAATGTAATATGTGTAGAGGACTGGTATATTCAGGCCTGGTTGAGCTCTAAGGTGTGTTATGGTCATATTGTTTGTGACAGCTGGAATAAGTAATGTAATAAGTGGGGAGGACTGGTATATTCAGGCCTGGTAGAGCTCTAAGTTGTGTTATGGTTATATTGTTTGTGACAGCTGGAATAAGTAATGTAATAAGTGGGGAGGACTGGTATATTCAGGGCTGGTAGAGCTCTAAGTTGTGTTATGGTCATATTGTTTGTGACAGCTGGAATAAGTAATGTAATAAGTGGGGAGGACTGGTATATTCAGGCCTGGTTGAGCTCTAAGGTGTGTTATGGTCATATTGTTTGTGACAGCTGGAATAAGTAATGTAATAAGTGGGGAGGACTGGTATATTCAGGCCTGGTAGAGCTCTAAGTTGTGTTATGGTTATATTGTTTGTGACAGCTGGAATAAGTAATGTAATAAGTGGGGAGGACTGGTATATTCAGGGCTGGTAGAGCTCTAAGTTGTGTTATGGTCATATTGTTTGTGACAGCTGGAATAAGTAATGTAATATGTGGAGAGGACTGGTATATTCAGGTTTGGTAGAGCTTTAAGTTGTGTTATGGTCATATTGTTCGTGACAGTTAGAATAAGTAATGTAATAAGTGGGGAGGACTGGTATATTCAGATCTTGTAGAGCTCTTAGTTGTGTAATGGTCATATTGTTTGTGACAGCTGGAATAAGTAATGTAATAAGTGGTGAGGACTGGTATATTCAGATCTTGTAGAGCTCTTAGTTGTGTTATGGTCATATTGTTTGTGACAGCTGGAATAAGTAATGTAATAAGTGGGGAGGACTGGTATATTCAGATCTTGTAGAGCTCTTAGTTGTGTTATGGTCATATTGTTTGTGACAGCTGGAATAAGTAATGTAATAAGTGGTGAGGACTGGTATATTCAGGCCTGGTAGAGCTCTAAGTTGTGTTATGGTCATATTGTTTGTGACAGCTGGATTAAGTAATGTAATATGTGGAGAGGACTGGTATATTCAGGCCTGGTTGAGCTCTAAGGTGTGTTATGGTCATATTGTTTGTGACAGCTGGAAAAAGTAATGTAATAAGTGGGGAGGACTGGTATATTCAGATCTTGTAGAGGTCTTAGTTGTGTTATGGTCATAATGTTTGTGACAGCTGGAATAAGTAATGTAATAAGTGGAGAGGACTGGTATATTCAGGCCAGGTTGAGCTCTTAGTTGTGTTATGGTCATATTATTTGTGACAGCTGGAATAAGTAATGTAATAAGTGGAGAGGACTGGTATAATCAGGCCAGGTTGAGCTCTTAGTTGTGTTATGATCATATTGTTTGTGACAGCTGGAATAAGTAATGTAATAAGTGGGGAGGACTGGTATATTCAAGCCTGGTAGAACTCTAAGTTGTGTTATGGTCATATTGTTTGTGACAGCTGGAATAAGTAATGTATTAAGTGGGGAGGACTGGTATATTCAGGTCTGGTAGAGCTCTAAGTTGTGTTATGGTCATATTGTTTGTGACAGCTGGAATAAGTAATGTAATAAGTGGGGAGGACTGGTATATTCAGGTCTGGTAGAGCTCTAAGTTGTGTTATGGTCATATTGTTTGTAACAGCTGGAATAAGTAATGTAATAAGTGGGGAGGACTGGTATATACAGGTCTGGTAGAGCTCTAAGTTGTGTTATGGTCATATTGTTTGTGACAGCTGGAATAAGTAATGTAATAAGTGGGGAGGACTGGTATATTCAGGTCTGGTAGAGTTGTAAGTTGTGTTATGGTCATATTGTTTGTGACAGCTGGAATAAGTAATATAATAAGTGGGGAGGACTGGTATATTCAGGTCTGGTAGAGCTCTAAGTTTTGTTATGGTCATTTTGTTTGTGACAGCTGGAATAAGTAATGTAATAAGTGGGGAGGACTGCTAAATTCAGGCCTGGTAGAGCTCTAAGTTGTGTTATGGTCATATTGTTTGTGACAGCTGGAATAAGTAATGTAAAAAGTGGGGAGGACTGGTATATTCAGGCATTGTAGAGCTCTAAGTTGTGTTATGGCCATATTGTTTGTGACAGCTGGAATAAGTAATGTAATATGTGGAGAGGACTGGTATATTCAGGCATTGTAGAGATCTAAGTTGTGTTATGGTCATATTGTTCGTGACAGCTGGAATAAGTAATGTAATAAGTAGGGAGGACTGGTATATTCAGGTCTGGTAGAGCTCTAAGTTGTGTTATGGTCATATTGTTTGTGACAGCTGGAATAAGTAATGTAATAAGTGGAGGGAACTGGTATATTCAGGCCTGGTAGAGCTCTAAGTTGTGTTATGGTTATATTGTTTGTGACAGCTGGAATAAGTAATGTAATAAGTGGGGAGGACTGGTATATTCAGGCCTGGTAGAGCTCTAAGGTGTGTTATGGTCATATTGTTTGTGACAGCTGGAATATGTAATGTAATAAGTGGGGAGGACTGGTATATTCAGGCCTGGTAGAGCTCTAAGTTGTGTTATGGTTATTTTGTTTGTGACAGCTGGAATAAGTAATGTAATAAGTGGAGGGAACTGGTATATTCAGGCCTGGTAGAGCTCTAAGTTGTGTTATGGTTATATTGTTTGTGACAGCTGGAATAAGTAATGTAATAAGTGGAGGGAACTGGTATATTCAGGCCTGGTAGAGCTCTAAGTTGTGTTATGGTTATATTGTTTGTGACAGCTGGAATAAGTAATGTAATATGTGGAGAGGACTGGTATATTCAGATCTTGTAGAGCTCTTAGTTGTGTTATAGTCATATTGTTTGTGACAGCTGGAATAAGTAATGTAATAAGTGGTGAGGACTGGTATATTCAGATCTTGTAGAGCTCTTAGTTGTGTTATGGTCATATTGTTTGTGACAGCTGGAATAAGTAATGTAATAAGTGGGGAGGACTGGTATATTCAGTTCTTGTAGAGATCTTAGTTGTTTTATGGTCATATTGTTTGTGACAGCTGGAATAAGTAATGTAATAAGTGGTGAGGACTGGTATATTCAGGCCTGGTAGAGCTCTAAGTTGTGTTATGGTCATATTGTTTTTGACAGCTGGAATAAGTAATGTAATATGTGGAGAGGACTGGTATATTCAGGCCTGGTTGAGCTCTAAGGTGTGTTATGGTCATATTGTTTGTGACAGCTGGAATAAGTAATGTAATAAGTGGGGAAGACTGGTATATTCAGATCTTGTAGAGGTCTTAGTTGTGTTATGGTCATAATATTTGTGACAGCTGGAATAAGTAATGTAATAAGTGGAGAGGACTGGTACATTCAGGCCAGGTTGAGCTCTTAGTTGTGTTATGGTCATATTATTTGTGACAGCTGGAATAAGTAATGTAATAAGTGGAGAGGACTGGTATATTCAGGCCAGGTTGAGCTCTTAGTTGTGTTATGATCATATTGTTTGTGACAGCTGGAATAAGTAATGTAATAAGTGGGGAGGACTGGTATATTCAAGCCTGGTAGAGCTCTAAGTTGTGTTATGGTCATATTGTTTGTGACAGCTGGAATAAGTAATGTAATAAGTGGGGAGGACTGGTATATTCAGGTCTGGTAGAGCTCTAAGTTGTGTTATGGTCATATTGTTTGTGACAGCTGGAATAAGTAATGTAATAAGTGGGGAGGACAGGTATATTCAGGTCTGGTAGAGCTCTAAGTTGTGTTATGGTCATATTGTTTGTAACAGCTGGAATAAGTAATGTAATAAGTGGGGAGGACTGGTATATTCAGGTCTGGTAGAGCTCTAAGTTGTGTTATGGTCATATTGTTTGTGAGAGCTGGAATAAGTAATGTAATAAGTGGGGAGGACTGGTATATTCAGGTCTGGTAGAGCTGTAAGTTGTGTTATGGTCATATTGGTTTTGACAGCTGGAATAAGTAATATAATAAGTGGGGAGGACTGGTATATTCAGGTCTGGTAGAGCTCTAAGTTTTGTTATGGTCATTTTGTTTGTGACAGCTGGAATAAGTAATGTAATAAGTGGAGAGGACTGGTATATTCAGGTCTGGTAGAGCTCTAAGTTGTGTTATGGTCATATTGTTTGTGACAGCTGGAATAAGTAATGTAATAAGTGGAGAGGACTGGTATATTCATGTCTGGTAGAGCTCTAAGTTGTGTTTTTAGTCATATTGTTTGTGACAGCTGGAATAAGTAATGTAATAAGTGGGGAAGGACTGGTATATTCAGGTCTGGTAGAGCTCTAAGTTGTGTTATGGTCATATTGTTTGTGACAGCTGGACTAAGTAATGTAATAAGTGGGGAGGACTGGTATATTAAGGTATGGTAGAGCTCTAAGTTGTGTTATGGTCATATTGTTTGTGACAGCTGGAATAAGTAATGTAATAAGTGGGGAAGACTGGTATATTCATGTCTGGTAGAGCTGTAAGTTGTGTTATGGTCATATTGTTTGTGACAGCTGGAATAAGTAATGTAATAAGTGGAGAGGACTGGTATATTCAGTCCTGGTAGAGCTCTAAGTTGTGTTATGGTCATATTGTTTGTGACAGCTGGAATAAGTAATCTAATAAGTGGAGAGGACTGGTATATTCAGTCCTGGTAGAGCTCTAAGTTGTGTTATGGTCATATTGTTTGTAACAGCTGGAATAAGTAATGTAATAAGTGGAGAGGACTGGTATATTCAGGCCTGGTAGAGCTCCAAGTTGTGTTATGGTCATATTGTTTGTAACAGCTGGAATAAGTAATGTAATAAGTGGAGAGGACTGGTATATTCAGTCCTGGTAGAGCTCTAAGTTGTGTTATGGTCATATTGTTTGTGACAGCTGGAATAAGTAATGTAATAAGTGGGGAGGACTGGTATATTCATGTCTGGTAGAGCTGTAAGTTGTGTTATGGTCATATTGTTTGTGACAGCTGGAATAAGTAATGTAATAAGTGGGGAGGACTGGTATATTCATGTCTGGTAGAGCTCTAAGTTGTGTTATGGTCATAGTGTTTGTGACAGCTGGAATAAGTAATGTAATAAGTAGGAAGAACTGGTATATTCATGTCTGGTAGAGCTCTAAGTTGTGTTATGGTCATAGTGTTTGTGACAGCTGGAATAAGTAATGTAATAAGTAGGAAGAACTGGTATATTCATGTCTGGTAGAGCTCTAAGTTGTGTTATGGTCATTTTGTTTGTGACAGCTGGAATAAGTAATGTAATAAGTGGGGAGGACTGGTATATTTAGGCCTGGTAGAGCTCTAAGTTGTGTTGTGGTCATATTGTTTGTGACAGCTGGAATAAGTAATGTAATAAGTGGGGAGGACTGATAAATTCAGGCCTGGTAGGGCTCTAAGTTGTGTTATTGTCACATTGTTTGTGATAGTTGGAATAAGTAATGTAATAAGTGGGGAGGACTGGTATATTCAGGTCTGGTAGAGCTCTAAGTTGTGTTATGGTCATATTGTTTGTAACAGCTGGAATAAGTAATGTAATAAGTAGGGAGGACTGGTATATTCAGGCCTGGTAGAGCTCTAAGTTGTGTTATGGTCATATTGTTTGTGACAGCTGGAATAAGTAATGTAATAAGTGGGGAGGACTGGTATATTCAGGCCTGGTAGAGCTCTAAGTTGTGTTATGGTCATATTGTTTGTGACAGCTGGAATAAGTAATGTAATAAGTGGGGAGGACTGGTATATTCAGGTCTGGTAGAGCTCTAAGTTGTGTTATGTTCATATTGTTTGTGACAGCTGGAATAAGTAATGTAATAAGTGGGGAGGACTGGTATATTTAGGCCTGGTAGAGCTCTAAGTTGTGTTATGGTCATATTGTTTGTGACAGCTGGAATAAGTAATGTAATAAGTGGGGAGGACTGGTATATTCAGGTCTGGTAGAGCTCTAAGTTGTGTTATGGTCATATTGTTTGTGACAGCTGGAATAAGTAATGTAATAAGTGGGGAGGACAGGTATATTCAGGTCTGGTAGAGCTCTAAGTTGTGTTATGGTCATATTGTTTGTAACAGCTGGAATAAGTAATGTAATAAGTGGGGAGGACTGGTATATTCAGGTCTGGTAGAGCTCTAAGTTGTGTTATGGTCATATTGTTTGTGAGAGCTGGAATAAGTAATGTAATAAGTGGGGAGGACTGGTATATTCAGGTCTGGTAGAGCTGTAAGTTGTGTTATGGTCATATTGGTTTTGACAGCTGGAATAAGTAATATAATAAGTGGGGAGGACTGGTATATTCAGGTCTGGTAGAGCTCTAAGTTTTGTTATGGTCATTTTGTTTGTGA
Source organism: Fragum sueziense (assembly GCA_963680895.1). Lineage (NCBI taxonomy): Eukaryota > Metazoa > Mollusca > Bivalvia > Cardiida > Cardiidae > Fragum > Fragum sueziense. Next base: position 39,619,106 of record OY804599.1, read on the forward strand.
CAGCTGGAATAAGTAATGTAATAAGTGGAGAAGACTGGTATATTCAGGCCTGGTAGAGCTCTAAGTTGTGTTATGGTCATATTGTTTGTGAGAGCTGGAATAAGTAATGTAATAAGTGGAGAGGACTGGTATATTCATGTCTGGTAGAGCTCTAAGTTGTGTTTTTAGTCATATTGTTTGTGACAGCTGGAATAAGTAATGTAATAAGTGGGGAAGGACTGGTATATTCAGGTCTGGTAGAGCTCTAAGTTGTGTTATGGTCATATTGTTTGTGACAGCTGGACTAAGTAATGTAATAAGTGGGGAGGACTGGTATATTAAGGTATGGTAGAGCTCTAAGTTGTGTTATGGTCATATTGTTTGTGACAGCTGGAATAAGTAATGTAATAAGTGTGGAAGACTGGTATATTCATGTCTGGTAGAGCTGTAAGTTGTGTTATGGTCATATTGTTTGTGACAGCTGGAATAAGTAATGTAATAAGTGGAGAGGACTGGTATATTCAGTCCTGGTAGAGCTCTAAGTTGTGTTATGGTCATATTGTTTGTGACAGCTGGAATAAGTAATCTAATAAGTGGAGAGGACTGGTATATTCAGTCCTGGTAGAGCTCTAAGTTGTGTTATGGTCATATTGTTTGTAACAGCTGGAATAAGTAATGTAATAAGTGGAGAGGACTGGTATATTCAGGCCTGGTAGAGCTCCAAGTTGTGTTATGGTCATATTGTTTGTAACAGCTGGAATAAGTAATGTAATAAGTGGAGAGGACTGGTATATTCAGTCCTGGTAGAGCTCTAAGTTGTGTTATGGTCATATTGTTTGTGACAGCTGGAATAAGTAATGTAATAAGTGGGGAGGACTGGTATATTCATGTCTGGTAGAGCTGTAAGTTGTGTTATGGTCATATTGTTTGTGACAGCTGGAATAAGTAATGTAATAAGTGGGGAGGACTGGTATATTCATGTCTGGTAGAGCTCTTAGTTGTGTTATGGTCATAGTGTTTGTGACAGCTGGAATAAGTAATGTAATAAGTAGGAAGAACTGGTATATTCATGTCTGGTAGAGCTCTAAGTTGTGTTATGGTCATAGTGTTTGTGACAGCTGGAATAAGTAATGTAATAAGTAGGAAGAACTGGTATATTCATGTCTGGTAGAGCTCTAAGTTGTGTTATGGTCATTTTGTTTGTGACAGCTGGAATAAGTATTGTAATAAGTGGGGAGGACTGGTATATTTAGGCCTGGTAGAGCTCTAAGTTGTGTTGTGGTCATATTGTTTGTGACAGCTGGAATAAGTAATGTAATAAGTGGGGAGGACTGATAAATTCAGGCCTGGTAGGGCTCTAAGTTGTGTTATTGTCACATTGTTTGTGATAGTTGGAATAAGTAATGTAATAAGTGGGGAGGACTGGTATATTCAGGTCTGGTAGAGCTCTAAGTTGTGTTATGGTCATATTGTTTGTAACAGCTGGAATAAGTAATGTAATAAGTAGGGAGGACTGGTATATTCAGGCCTGGTAGAGCTCTAAGTTGTGTTATGGTCATATTGTTTGTGACAGCTGGAATAAGTAATGTAATAAGTGGGGAGGACTGGTATATTCAGGCCTGGTAGAGCTCTAAGTTGTGTTATGGTCATATTGTTTGTGACAGCTGGAATAAGTAATGTAATAAGAGAGGAGGACTGGTATATTCAGGCCTGGTAGAGCTCTAAGTTGTGTTATGGTCATATTGTTTGTGACAGCTGGAATAAGTAATGTAATAAGTGGAGAGGACTGGTATATTCAGGTCTGGTAGAGCTCTAAGTTGTGTTATGGTCATATTGTTTGTGACAGCTGGAATAAGTAATGTAATAAGTGGGGAGGACTGATATATTCATGTCTGGTAGAGCTCTAAGTTGTGGTATGGTCATATTGTTTGTGACAGCTGGAATAAGTAATGTAATAAGTGGAGAGGACTGGTATATTCAGGTCTAGTAGAGATCTAAGTTGTGTTATGGTCATATTGTTTGTGACAGCTGGAATAAGTAATGTAATAAGTGGAGAGGACTGGTATATTCAGTTCTAGTAGAGATCTAAGTTGTGTTATGGTCATATTGTTTGTAACAGCTGGAATAAGTAATGTAATAAGTAGGGAGGACTGGTATATTCAGGCCTGGTAGAGCTCTAAGTTGTGTTATGGTCATATTGTTTGTAACAGCTGGAATAAGTAATGTAATAAGTAGGGAGGACTGGTATATTCAGGCCTGGTAGAGCTCTAAGTTGTGTTGTGGTCATATTGTTTGTAACAGCTGGAATAAGTAATGTAATAAGTGGGGAGGACTGGTATATTCAGGTCTGGTAGAGCTGTAAGTTGTGTTGTGGTCATATTGTTTGTAACAGCTGGAATAAGTAATGTAATAAGTGGGGAGGACTGGTATATTCAGGCCTGGTAGAGCTCTAAGTTGTGTTGTGGTCATATTGTTTGTAACAGCTGGAATAAGTAATGTAATAAGTAGGGAGGACTGGTATATTCAGGCCTGGTAGAGCTCTAAGTTGTGTTGTGGTCATATTGTTTGTAACAGCTGGAATAAGTAATGTAATAAGTGGGGAGGACTGGTATATTCAGGTCTGGTAGAGCTCTAAGCTGTGTTTTGGTCATATTGTTTGTGACAGCTGGAATAAGTAATGTAATAAGTGGAGAGGACTGGTATATTCAGGCCTGGTAGAGTTCTAAATTGTTTTATGGTCATATTGTTTGTGATAGTTGGAATAAGTAATATAATAAGTGGGGAGGACTGGTATATTTAGGTCTGGTAGGGCTCTAAGTTGTGTTATGGTCATATTGATTGTGACAGCTGGAATAAGTAATGTAATAAGTGGAGAGGACTGGTATATTCAGGTCTGGTAGAGCTCTAAGCTGTGTTATGGTCATATTGTTTGTGACAGCTGGAATAAGTAATGTAATAAGTGGAGAGGACTGGTATATTCAGGTCTAGTAGAGCTCTAAGTTGTGTTATGGTCAAATTGTTTGTGACAGCTGGAATAAGTAATGTAATAAGTGGGGAGGACTGGTATATTCAGGTCTAGTAGAGCTCTAAGCTGTGTTATGGTCATATTGTTTGTGACAGCTGGAATAAGTAATGTAATAAGTGGGGAGGACTGGTATATTCAGGTCTAGTAGAGCTCTAAGTTGTGTTTTAGTCATATTGTTTGTGACAGCTGGAATAAGTAATGTAATAAGTGGAGAGGACTGGTATATTCAGGTTTAGTAGAGCTCTAAGTTGTGTTATGGTCATATTGTTTGTGACAGCTTGAATAAGTAATGTAATAAGTGGAGAGGACTGGTATATTCAGGCCTGGTAGAGCTCTAAGTTGTGTTATGGTCATATTGTTTGTGACAGCTGGAATAAGTAATGTAATAAGTGGAGAGGACTGGTATATTCAGGCCTGGTAGAGCTCTAAGTTGCGTTATGGTTATATTGTTTGTGACAGCTGGAATAAGTAATGTAATAAATGGAGAGGACTGGTATATTCAGGTCTGGTAGAGCTCTAAGTTGTGTTATGGTCATATTGTATGTGACAGCTGAAAAACGTAATGTAATAAGTGGGGAGGACTGGTATATTCAGGTTTAGTAGAGCTCTAAGTTGTGTTATGGTCATATTGTATGTGACAGCTGGAATAAGTAATGTAATAAGTGGGGAGGACTGGTATATTCAGGCCTGGTAGAGCTCTAAGTTGTGTTATGGTCATATTGTTTGTCACAGCTGGAATAAGTAATGTAATAAGTGGAGAGGACTGGTATATTCAGGTCTAGTAGAGCTCTAAGTTGTGTTATGGTCGTATTGTATGTGACAGCTGGAATAAGTAATGTAATAAGTGGAGAGGACTGGTATATTCAGGCCTGGTAGAGTTCTAAATTGTTTTATGGTCATATTGTTTGTGATAGTTGGAATAAGTAATATAATAAGTGGGGAGGACTGGTATATTTAGGTCTGGTAGGGCTCTAAGTTGTGTTATGGTCATATTGATTGTGACAGCTGGAATAAGTAATGTAATAAGTGGAGAGGACTGGTATATTCAGGTCTGGTAGAGCTCTAAGCTGTGTTATGGTCATATTGTTTGTGACAGCTGGAATAAGTAATGTAATAAGTGGAGAGGACTGGTATATTCAGGTCTAGTAGAGCTCTAAGTTGTGTTATGGTCAAATTGTTTGTGACAGCTGGAATAAGTAATGTAATAAGTGGGGAGGACTGGTATATTCAGGTCTAGTAGAGCTCTAAGCTGTGTTATGGTCATATTGTTTGTGACAGCTGGAATAAGTAATGTAATAAGTGGGGAGGACTGGTATATTCAGGTCTAGTAGAGCTCTAAGTTGTGTTTTAGTCATATTGTTTGTGACAGCTGGAATAAGTAATGTAATAAGTGGAGAGGACTGGTATATTCAGGTTTAGTAGAGCTCTAAGTTGTGTTATGGTCATATTGTTTGTGACAGCTTGAATAAGTAATGTAATAAGTGGAGAGGACTGGTATATTCAGGCCTGGTAGAGCTCTAAGTTGTGTTATGGTCATATTGTTTGTGACAGCTGGAATAAGTAATGTAATAAGTGGAGAGGACTGGTATATTCAGGCCTGGTAGAGCTCTAAGTTGCGTTATGGTTATATTGTTTGTGACAGCTGGAATAAGTAATGTAATAAATGGAGAGGACTGGTATATTCAGGTCTGGTAGAGCTCTAAGTTGTGTTATGGTCATATTGTATGTGACAGCTGAAAAACGTAATGTAATAAGTGGGGAGGACTGGTATATTCAGGTTTAGTAGAGCTCTAAGTTGTGTTATGGTCATATTGTATGTGACAGCTGGAATAAGTAATGTAATAAGTGGGGAGGACTGGTATATTCAGGCCTGGTAGAGCTCTAAGTTGTGTTATGGTCATATTGTTTGTCACAGCTGGAATAAGTAATGTAATAAGTGGAGAGGACTGGTATATTCAGGTCTAGTAGAGCTCTAAGTTGTGTTATGGTCGTATTGTATGTGACAGCTGGAATAAGTAATGTAATAAGTGGGGAGGACTGGTATATTCAGGTTTAGTAGAGCTCTAAGTTGTGTTATGGTTATATTGTTTGTGACAGCTGGAATAAGTAATGTAATAAATGGAGAGGACTGGTATATTCAGGTCTAGTAGAGCTCTAAGTTGTGTTATGGTCATATTGTATGTGACAGCTGGAATAAGTAATGTAATAAGTGGGGAGGACTGGTATATTCAGGTTTAGTAGAGCTCTAAGTTGTGTTATGGTTATATTGTTTGTGACAGCTGGAATAAGTAATGTAATAAGTTGAGAGGACTGGTATATTCAGGCCTGGTAGAGCTCCAAGTTGTGTTATGGTCATATTGTTTGTAACAGCTGGAATAAGTAATGTAATAAGTGGGGAGGACTGGTATATTCAGGCCTAGTAGAGATCTAAGTTGTGTTATGGTTATATATTGTTTGTGACAGCTGGAATAAGTAATGTAATAAGTGGAGAGGACTGGTATATTCAGGCCTAGTAGAGCTCTAGGGTGTGTTATGGTCATATTGTTTGTGACAGCTGGAATAAGTTATGTAATAAGTGGAGAGGACTGGTATATTTAGGTCTGGTAGAGCTCTAAGTTGAGTTATGGTCATATTGTTTGTGACAGCTGAAATACGTAATGTAATAAGTGGAGAGGACTGGTATATTTAGGCCTGTTAGAGCTCTAAGTTGTGTTATAGTCATATTGTTTGTGACAGCTGGAATAAGTAATGTAATAAGTGGGGAGGACTGGTATATTCAGGTTTAGTAGAGCTCTAAGTTGTGTTATGGTCATATTGTTTGTGACAGCTTGAATAAGTAATGTAATAAGTGGAGAGGACTGGTATATTCAGGCCTGGTAGAGATCTAAGTTGTGTTATGGTTATTGTTTGTGACAGCTGGAATAAGTAATTTAATAAATGGAGAGGACTGGTATATTCAGGTCTGGTAGAGCTCTAAGTTGTGTTATGGTCATATTGTATGTGACAGATGTATTCATGCTTGTTAGAACCCCAATCTTTGCTATGTCAATGGTAATACAATAATAATTATATAAATAGTGCGATTACTCGTTTTGCCAATGCATTAAATTGTATGATAGAAAAATAAAGACACGATGAGTTCAAGATTTTAGTTTCTATCCGAATCCATTTAGTATATATGCAGGTCGCTAAATAAATATCGCATATACTATCATATGAAAAAAAAAGTAAAATGGATTATGCCACTTCAATAGATAACACTGTTTTTGAAAAAAAAATGAAAAGAGATACAGGCGAAATAACCGCATTGAATCAAATAAACAAAAATGGAAATTATGAATTGTGAATAATATAAAATTCGAGAAAACTATTGTCAGCAGCATTTTGTCATTGTTTCTCCTTTTAAGAAAGTTTCTCTAAAAGTACCATAAATCGAGACATTATTTCCGAAAAAACGCAAATAGGATAAACTAAGACGAATCGGGGGATCATGTGTCGTCTGCTGTACTAATGAATAAAGGGAAACTATTTGACAAGTAATATATCATGGTAATATTGTATGTGACAGCCGGAAAAAGTAATGTAATAAGTGGGGGAGATCTGGTATATTCGGGCCTGGGTGCTGTAAGCTATGTTCTGAACGATGGAAATTAAAAACACAGATGGGGCGATTATTCTGACAGCTTTGGATTTACAAATTCCTAAATATGTCCTAGTTATTAGAATTTGATCTTAAGTCATTACAAAACGACAAAGATGTTGCAGACAATTTTACAAAGAAAGTAATGAAATATCAGAACAAACTGAAAAGGAAACGATAAAAATTGTACTGATATGATGATTACTAAGAAAAGATACAGAGAAGAGTTTCTGTCCGCTTAATCCTATCCCAAACGGCAACATTTTAGGGCGGTCCAATTTGAAAGCTGCTGCAGGTGACAAAATCAAATGTTGATAATGATAGGTTTTGTGTTTGAAATTGCTCAGAAAATATTGAGGCAAAAGGAGAAACTGCTGGTTATCAGCAGTTTCTTCTTTTGTCTCAATGTTTTCCCAAGCCTTTTCTATTAGGGTCGTCAAAACCAGGTCTTGTTTGGGAAAGGTTTAACAGAGAGTAGTTTCTGTCCGCTTAACAGAGAATAATTTCTGTCCGCTTAACAGAGAAGAGTTTCTGTCCGCTTAACAGAGAAGAGTTTCTGTCCGCTTAATAGAGAAGAGTTTTTGTCCGCTTAACAGAGAAGAGTTTTTGTTCGCTTTTCTGTGAACTTTGATTTCTACCCAATGGTACACAATATTTATAAAGAATAATGACGAAGATGAAGAACATGTTACATGAAAATTCTAACGTTAACTCATTTACGAAACATTGAGAACGAAGGATCATTTACTGAACAAATGCATTTCATTGGTTAGAATAACAGTTTCTTTTTTCCAAAAGTTTATTACAATAAGATTTCCTTTTAAAACGTCGGTATGAAAAGGATTGATTTGAGAAATCAATTAATATGTACAGGTCAATTTTACGCTACATCGTTAATAAGATATCTTTAGAACGCAATCAGAACTGAGACCTTGATCTTTTCAAGGACGGCCTTTCATTAGCTTCTTAATCATGGAAGATAACAGTGTTTTCGCATTATTGTAAGATTATTTTTCTGCGCGTCTGTCAAGGCGGACCCCCCCCCCCCCCCTCCCCCATAACCCATTATCACAAATTGACTCTTTTTGACTCCCCAAAAGATTAAGGCTTTGGAAAACATTGTGGAAAATGAAAAAATGCTTGTGACAAGCAATTTCTTCATTTCCCACAATGTTTTCTACCCAAAAAGATAAATACGATAAGATAGAAGCACGAATGAAGTGTACACTTGACCATTTTTCAAAATTTTCTAAAATTAAGTTTCATTTTAAAAGATGTCTCAGATGCCAAAATGAGTGGTGATAAAGAAACGTATCACTGAAATAATTTAAAGCTAAGATGAAAAAGCGTTTGAATGTGTTCACCATGTAGAGGATCTGGATCTATATTTTCTTAGACTGAAACGATTTTGACTCTGAAATTTATTCTTTATTCTGAATGACGTCCATTAGAAGCAAATCATTTCTGGTGCGGGCATTTATTGTTGGGAAAATTATAGATGATATAAAATGTATCATGGATTGGATTTACATTCATTCCAATTCAGTCACTGGTTAAACGATTTCGATGTGGCTTACGTGTTCACAGATGAAAATGAAACACTTGGACTCATCGAAAACTGTCAAGAAGCACGAGACAACATTGTCTCCCATTGCCGCCTTTAGACGCCCCACAAGATGAAGGCTTTAGAAAACATCGTGGAAAATGAAGAAATGGCTTGCCAAATTGCCAACAATGCTTTCTAGTCAGAAAAACCAAAAAAAGTAAAATTTCATTCACTTGAAATTGTCGTCAGCAACATTTTTGAATTAAGACCAGTCTAAAATTGGGCTGTCTGGTAACATTCATTCATCATACATAAAGGAGAAAATATGACAGATAATACAACCTCAAGAAGGTCTAATTAAACGAAATAAGATATACAGATATGGAGAAACAATGTTTCTTTTTATCTCGGATGAGACTTAATAAGATGAAAATGCCTTAAGCAAGGACTTGTATAGAAAGTCCGATCGGTCACCGACGGTGATTTCTTAGAAACTTTTATTACGCTTAACATAAAGACAAAATTTATGACCAATAGAAATAAAGAAGAAGAGAAGAAGAAGAAGAAGAAGAAGAAGAAGAAGAAGAAGAAGAAGAAGAAGAAGAAGAAGAAGAAGAAGAAGAAGAAGAAGAAGAAGAAGAAGGAGGAAAAAAAAGAAGAATAGCAATAAAAGTTTCCCTTTCGGGGTTTGAATTTCAAACACATCCTGTGAGAAATTTCAAATAAATTGCTTCAATTAGAAGTTTTACTCTACCAATTACTCTTCTAAAGTAACAGCAAATTTTATTTAACTATGGCGTGTCTTTGTGCATAGCTATCTTTAAATTGAAAGCTTTAAAAACGGTGCACGATATTTGACATGTAGAAATTTGCTAGGAAAAGAAAAACAATCTGCGGAGAAAGGCTCTTCTAAACAGAAATTCGAATCCTCCATTTTCTCATACTTAGTAAACGAGAAAAATGGTGGAAAATGCTGAGAAAATGACAAATGAAGACAAAATCAGTTCTTAATAAAGTTCCTATCAATCAATATGTTTACACTGGAGAACTCTTATTGGGTGACAAACTGGCACAGATTTATGAATAGTGAAAGTGTCAAGAAAATTGATCGTTTTAATACCCAAAAGAGAAAATATTCTATTAACCCATTACCACACAGAGACTCTTTTTGACTCCCAAAGAGATAAAGGTTTTGGAAAACATCATGGAAAATGAAGAAATTGCTTGTGACAAGCAATTTCTTCATTTCCCACAATATTTTCTATGTAAAAAGACCGAAAAATGTGGAATTTCATTCACTTGAAATTGTCGTCTGCAGGATCTTTCAATTTACATCACGCCAAAATTTTATCGTTTGGTAATGGGTTAAAATACCGTACGTCTTGCAGGTATTTATAATCTGCAAAAAGTATTTGTTCTTGTAGGGTTTCCTGTAACTCTAAAGGAGAATGGAAGGAAGTTTTGAGGAAAATGTTTCAATGATATCTTACCACTGGATATATCATTGAAATTGTTTCATTCACATTTGCAAGAAAACACCATGTTGTCATACACACTTCAAAGAAAATAGTGTAATGATATCGTACACACTTCTGAGAATTTGTTCAATGATATTATGCTCAGTTTGGGGAATATATTGTAATGATATCAAACGTGTACTTTTTAAAGAAAATATTGTAATGGTCCCATTAAAATTTTTGAAAAAGTGTTATGATATAAAATTAAATACACATTTTTAAGAAAATAGCATAATAATGTCGAACATACTTTTTCTAAGTAGTTTAATGTTATCATGCACCTCCTCTCCCATTTTTCTTCAGAAATTATTGGTATAATATCGATACCGATTTCATACCCACTTTGAAGAAAATATTGTAATGATATCGTACCCACTTTGAAACAAATTTTGCAATGATGTCATGGACTTTTGGGGAAAGATTGTAATGAATATTTTCTGGCTTGCAGAGTAATTGTTTACTACAAAGGACATATGTCCCCATATGCAGAGCAACAGATAAGAGGGGTGAATACAGTCTATTGTTATTTCAAACCCAAACCATATATGACGTGGTACTCATTAGAATCTTATCGAGGAAACTATTCTTATGAGTACCCATAACATAGTGTTTGATGGACAATTTTAGTTTGAGTTTATTGGGGTTTTACGCCGTTTTTCAACTGCCAGGGTCATATCGCGTCGGCTGAAGCACCTAACCGTGGGTTCCTGGTATTTCTCGCACCAGTACAACCACAATATCCAAACCGAGCCTCCAGCTGCTCTCTCACATAGATGATTCACACCCATTGGTGAGAGACAAATGACTTTTGTCAAATGTCAGAATGGATACTGGCCGAGCCGGGGTTCGAACTCGAGACCCGTGGATTGACAGACTCCGACGTAACCGACTGAGCTATCCGGGCTCGGCTTTGATGGACAATACATGAAATATTTCATTTTGAAAAGCCTTCAATTCCTCTTATCTGTAGCTCTGCATGATATGACTTCAAAGGCATCTATAAAATACAACGAAAATACGAAGCCAAAAATCGGAGAAGGAGAAACCTTATCGTCCATGTTATTGCGAAACCTCGTAACTCCAGCTTGATTAAACCTGGAGTTACGATGTTCTGCAATAACACTGCCGTTTTACAGAACCTGATTTCGAATGGCTTCCTTGGTGAATTCATATAAAATTGGACTAAAGTAAAATGTTAATTGTCTTCTTTGTGATGAAAACAATATGAGACGGGGACCTGGAGAAGCTGTCCTTGAGACCAGAGTTCTAGAAAAGAGGGGGTAATGGCTTTTAAAAAAAGCAAATTATAATTAAGTGCTGATCAAATATACGTAGAGACGACTCAAATGAGTACTCAAAACATATGAGCCGGGATCTGGAAAAACGTCCCTCATAGCATTTTCAAAAATTGAGTTTCAAGATCAGCCTGCTGTCAAATGCAGTCCAATGTGCATCCATGCTGCTCTCTTTAAGTTGCTACAGGTCACAAAGAAGCTATTAGATAACAACATGGATCCTGATCAGACTGTGCGTATGCACAGGCTGGTCTGGATCCAGGTTGTTATCAAATGCCATAAAGGACGTTTTTCCAGATCCTGGCTCATATGATTTGGATTTGAGATAACAAATTCAGAATATCTTTATTTCCTCTTATTTGTTCCTCAACTGAAGGCATTTGAGACCAACATGGATCCTGGTTTTAAATGCAGTAGAATCGAGGGTCATGTTGTTTTCTAATATTTCTTTGTTTTTTCTTTATGACCTGTACCAACTGAAAAGGAAGACAGTTTAGATACTGATCAGATTGTTCGAAGGCTGATATCAATTTATTATTGTCTAAAATACTTTTAGAGACCTTCTTCATGATCATGGCTCATGTAGAATAAACGTATGTAACAGGAACTGACATTGCAGAATTGCCATATTTTCAATGTTAATACTACTAAACTGACGTCCAAAAGAAACGCTCCAATGAAATTTGTCGTTATTTTCCTTATTCCTATCACAATGTTAGTGAAATATATACTGTATTTTATCATTTTGACCGACAATTACGGCAAATGAAAAGATGTGCGTTTTTATTCATTAACATATCCATATCCGGTTACAGGTCACGTTTACTACGTGCGCTACGTGTATGTTCATCACATGATGAAATCGGTCACATTTTACACAGTAACATGTGTTAATGAATATTCAACCACGAATTCAAAGATTTTCTTATGAAACGTCCGAATTGAAGGATTCCGAGACTAAATTCTGAAAAAGGAGCTCGTAATTTAGCAATTTTTGAATGCCTCGAATGCACAAACAAGTCGCAAGACATTTAAACATATTGTGTTTCTCGATTCAGTGACTTGATCGACGCGTTAGAATTCTGCGAACGTTTATTGACCGGTCACGCTCAACTAGACCTCATGTAACGCCTGTAAAGCAAGATAATTCTCCACGTTAACGTCATGTACGTTTTAGGTTTGTGACGTTGGGATCGACGTTCTGTTGAATAGTTGGTAAATGTTGTGGCCAAATAAGTGCTTTTCTGCCAACTGTTGTTGTTGCAAGCAACGTTTGAAATAGACACACTGCTTGGAAAATAGAGCTCGTAGATTAGCCATTTTTGAATACGGGAAAATCAAGAACTAGCCGCCTGACGTTTTGACGTCTTGCATTGCACGATTAGGCATCTTGGTCGACGAGTAAGAGTTACAGAAATATTTGTCAATCGGCCAAGGTCAGATAGACCTCATGTAACGCCTGTTATACAAGAAGCTGTCTTTCGTTAACGTCATGTGCGTTTCAGGTTTGAGACGTTGAAATCGACGTCGCGTTTAGTATTCACTAATTGTGGTCACCAAATAAGCCGTTTTACGGTATCTTTTGTCGTCGCAAGTAAAGTTTTAACCACGCGCTACTGATTTTCAAATGGAAATTCTGCTACCGCTCTGTTTAAATGTGCCGTTTTTCCTAAACTGAAACAATTTGATAATTTCTTTATCATCATTTTTCAACAACAGATAATCAAATTTACAGATGGAAATAACTAATTGTAATTTCAAATCAGATTTACTGAATAATCGGACATTTATTAGGACTGAGGCGTTTCTTTTGGACGTCAGTATGCATTTTTGTTTTAGTTTAGTAACTTTTGTTCAACACTCGTTAGATATTTCTCTCAATTTTTAATCCGATTATTTTAGCATTGGCTAAGTCATAGGATCCCTTAATATTTTCCCTTTCAAGAACGTTTCTAGATTTCTCCATATTAAAAGTCTTTGCACTTAAGTAAAAATGTAAATTGGAAAAAAAAACGTATCTAGTTAGCGATTTTGGGTAAACAATAGCATTTTCTTCTATTCCTCAATGTTCTGTCATACCTTGTTTAAACAGGGATGACACAATCAGGTGTTCGATCACTTATGAATGCCACAAAGAAAGAGCTTCTATAATCCCACTCTTAGGCTCTTTATTATTTCTCCGGCCGTCTGCTAGGAATCTATTAACTATCGTCTGCGTTCAGGTTTCTCGTTAATTGACTTGAGCGTGAAATTGTACGAAGTTCACAGCGAAAATATTCTTATAATTGGACTGAATCGACTTTTTCCGATTATATCGAAAATAAGGGGATATTGCATTCTTGGTTAGGGATTTCTCTTTGAGGAAAAATATATGGCGAAAAACAGTGAAACAACAAAAATAGTTTTGCGAATTTGTTTTCATTTTGAAGTACAATCGACACTCGTTGTGTCGAAGTCGGAGGGGTCGTCAAAATAGCTCGACATATCCGGAGTTCGACCATCCGATTTCATTTTGTTTCGAATTAAATGACATATGACCTTTCTATTGTTCATCAAAAGCTTTTATAATTGAAATATAGTAGAAAAAGGACAGAAATTGCTCGAGACGAGCAATTTCTATCCTTTTCCTACTAAATTGTAATGGCATAATTACTAGTTTCATAAAATTTTGTTTAAACTTTGTAAAATCCGTTGAAGAGGACGGGACCAAACATTCACTTTGACTTAAGCGGTAATTCGACTTATCCGATGTCGACATAACGAGTGTCGACTGTATTTTACCATACAGATAATTGTTACAAAGTACGTTGTTTCTTTAGTAGAACAAAACGGACATAAATAAAAACACAACCGTATTTAGTCTGAGGTTTGCTTTACATGCCCCCGTATCGAAAGATGGGGGCATATTGTTGTACTCCTGTCCGTCTGTATGTCCGTCTGTCATTCTGTCCGTCGGTCATTCTGTCTGTCTGTCCGAAAACTTAAAATTGCAATTTTCTCCAAAAGTATTGAACATACAAAGCTCAAATTGGGTATGTAACCTTGTTTCAATGATATCTATCTGTTCCATGTAATATGACCTTCCTCGAGGTAATTTATTATAGGGTTAATTCACGTTTTTGAGGTCGTTAACATTCTCAGAGGCCCAAAAAATGCGTTATCGCCTGAGACCGAAGGTCTAGGGCGATAACCCATTTTGTGGGCCTCTGAGAATGTTAACGACCGAAAAAACGTGAATTGACGCTATTATTGCATAAAATATGAAGAATTTGCAAAGAAATGTAATAAAATAAGACGAATAAATGAAAAACTTTGTGAAAATTTAGCCATATTTTCACCGACAGACACCAGAGTTTTCCGGCATTCGACTCGACATATATCGAGTAAGTCCGATATCCACTAGACGGGCCGTTAGATTTTCATCGTGTAGCTATGTAGATCTAGTCAAGTTTCATCGCATTTTTACTGACATGATCTTCATTTGGGTTGGCGAAATCGTAACAATATTCGACTAACTTTTCTTTTGGAAACATACTCTGGATATTCTAACATTCATTTCAGTGCGGGTACAGTAATAAAACAAAAGGTCGGAACTTCCGAGGTAGATCTCTGGTTCGTTTCACTTTCAGACATTCGTTCATTTCGATAAAAAAACAAAGTTGTAAAGGAAAAATTGCAGTAACTAAAAGAAGAACAAGAAACACATAGGCTTACCATCACATTTGACCTAGACCACAACCACTCAATTCTAATTTATATTCTTCCATGTCCACGAAATCCACTTTTAGTTCAAAATCTGTCAGCTGCCCGTTTGTTTACCTTTTGATTCCAAGAATTAAACCTACGTCACTAATATTACGTCATCAGATAGGCTATGGTTACACTGGGAGACCTAGTTTAATTGCGGTATAAACTGGAAATGGGGTCTTATAAGAATTTACATCGCGGAAAAGGGAAATGACAAAATTTCGGCTTTATTTTCAATTTTCTGAAGCACTCACAACAAATCCCCGATCGAGGATATGTGAATGCAAAACTGGTCCGATAATTCACGTGAATTTACTGAATATAGACCGGTTTTCACGATATCGGACCGGTTTCTTCTCGTTATTCAATGTCGATAACGGCCCAAAAACACACATTTTAGGCAATAATAACCCTTATCAACATGAAAACTTAGCATTGCCATTTCGGGACTATTCGTGTTTCACAAACACATCTTGTTATTCACTCTTTTCTGCTAACTTGTACTTATCCTGTGAGCATTAAACGCGTATAATTGACAGTACATAAGACATATTTTATACCCTCCTCTGGATTTCTTTATTATTTACCCGACAGTCTGCTAGGAATCTATTAACTGTCGTCTGCGTTCAGGGTTCTCTTGAAAGTCGTTAATTGACTTGAGCGTGAAACTGTAAGAAGTTCACCGCAAAAATATTCTTATAATTGGACTTAATGGGAGTTTTCGTGAATATTGTATGTGAGACTTTCCATTCCAAAGTATATCATAATACTCTTCAAGAGTATAATGATATATTTCGGAATGGTACGTATTCTATTCGAGCGGTTCATTCTCACGAAAAAAGGATGACAGACATAAACGCCAAAAAAGATTTGCAAAAAATGTTTCCTTATTGATAGCATTTTTATCTTATAGATTATTTCTAATCTAACAAAACGGACATAAATAGAGGCACAACCTTATCTGGACCTAAATTTCTATCTTTTACTATATTGAATTCATAGTGACAAACTATACTAGTATCATCATGCGAGTATTATTCACATTTATTACATTCCTAGCAGTGAAATCCTGGATTTTCACAGTGAAATAAATTTTGATATTTCACTGCAGTAAAATTTTTCACTCCTGCCGAAATTACTTTTTTATTCTTTTCTCCCCATTAATTCATTTTAAATCCTTTACAGATTCCATGCATGCATAACATCGTAAATGAATGTCAAATAAGATCTATCTGCAAAAAAGAAAAAACATCTAAAGAGAACTAACCTATACTCTTTGTTTTCGCCCTTTTTCTACATTTTTATCATGGAAGCGAAGATCTATCAAGCGCTGGAGTGTTCAAGGGAAACAATTTGTTCCGTGATAGGCCTATATTCAAATCACTTGCACAGACTGTTGTTTTTCATGTCTGCTCAAAGCAACCGAACGACACATCACAGAATTGGATAAAGATTGATGTTAGACCATCCCTTTTGTCTAAAACACGATAAATCAATAGTTTTCCGCTAAAAATTCTGTTTCTTTAACAAATCTGTCAATCCAGTTGTTGACCTTGTTGTTGTTGTTTTTATTGGTAACTTAGACTGGACTTTTGGAAAATTTAGACTAGAAATGTTGAAATTTATTCAGTTTGTTTTTATTCGTTCATTACATTTATTTTTGATAATTTAATGTCCAGATAGATGCTTCATTCTTTGCTCGCTTCAAAATTTAAACAAAATGGCGGCCTTTTTTTCTGAATCCTAGCGGACTCGTTTTTTCAACCGCATCACACACCATTCTCGTGAAATAATTTTCATATCACATTTGTTCAGTTAGTTAATCTCTATATAATTGGCATCCACTATAGAAAGGTTTCTATATGCTCTCTCCAGTTTTCTTTGTTATTTCCCCGACAGTCTGCTAGGAATCTATTAGCTGTCGTCTGCGTTCAGAGTTCTCGTTAATTGACTTGAGCGTGAAACTGTAAGAAGTTCATTGGGAAGATATTCTTATAATTGGACTAAATTGACTTTTCCGGGCATTTCCAAATATGGGCATATTTTTGTCAGACGACATATTCTTAGATATTTCTCTTTTTTCAATTTTTATTTCGGTGTTTTGATTTTAAAATCTGTCAAAGAATTAGTTAAAGAATAGTAAAAAAAAAAGAATTAAAAGGTACATTCTAGAGGTAGATCGGCCACGTGAAATTAATGACTATCCAACTGTTTTAGGGAGACAGGTTTCATGTTTTGACGAACTTTATTATTTGATCTAGGATAATATACATTTTAAAATGTGAGCAAGAATCTAACATCTGTCTTTCGTTGGCAATTCAAACTTCCAATCACATCAAGTACTCTTAGAAGTATGAATTCAGGTTTAAAGTGTCCGCTGATTGGCAAAATTAAACTCTTGTGTAGAATAAACACCTTCCTTATAACCAAATTTCAAAGTTTCTGCAATTTTCAAACATTAGAAGTGTTCTTATTTCGTCTTTCAAATTTGATATTTTGGTCTTTTCCGATATTTACCGAAGAAAAAACGCTAAACTTCCAACTTGAAGTTATGACGTCATACCGGCCACTGAACGTCATGGCGGGAAAAACGGGATGTAATGGGTCATTTCCCGGAAAGCCTGAGATTTCTGAAAAAGTTGAATTTTCGACTTTTCTGTCATAAAGCGACTTTCCCAATCGATTCTCAAACACGGAATTCATCCTTAGTAAATGTTAGAAAAAATGTTATTTTTAAAACAGTCAAAGAATAGGACGTTAGTGAGTGAAGGAATGTGCCAAAGAACGGTTTAAGTTTGTCTGTATTACTCTGACGATCGAAAAATGGATAGAAATTGTGACTTCGCTATATGACAGAAAATTCGCACACTTTATCTTTGTCAGAAACCTGATGCTCTAGATTGGGGGCGGAGTCAAGCCATTGTATGGCGTCACTTCGTGTCAATTTTACGGAAATTGCTGATCTTTATTTTCTCGAAAATAATCCAAGTAACGACGTAAAGCAAAGCAAACAAAACTTTTAAAACAACCAAATTTGCCGGATCTTTTATAAAACACGTTAATTTAATGATTTTCCTCCAATAAACGGTGAAATCAACTGCCTAGCTTGGTAGCCTTTAATATTCACAAGGAAACCAGTTCAAAAATACTGCATGCTTACACTACTCAAACATTTTTATGATTTGACGCCCCAATTTGCGAGAGATTTGGGAAAAACACAGTAATTGTGTGTCGTTCTTTGGAATAAGGGGTGGGTTTGGTGCTGTAGTAACGCGCTTGACAAGGTTCGCAAGTTCGATCCCCTGTCTCCCCAGTCTTTCGGATGAGACTTCAAACATAGTAGTCGTGTGTAGTTCGTTGGAATAAGGAGGATTTTGTACTGTAGTAACGCGCTTGACAGGGGTCGCAATTTCGATCCCAAGTTTTCCCAGTCTTTCAGACGAGACTTTAAACCGAGGTCCCGTCTCCATATGACCGTAGTTGTTGAGTGGGACGTAAAACTCCATCCGATAAAATCGTAGGATTTTAGACCATTCAAATAATTTGTCGTTAGAGAAAACGTTGATAGATTTTCTGGACTAAGTTTTATCTCTGTTATAGGGTTATCTACACACCTTTATTAGAGGGAATGTCAAAATGACGTACACACATGGGTCGATACAGTCTTGTTTATAAATGTATTTGGTCTGGAATGGTGCCGAAAATAGTGGGGATGGGTTGAAGTGGGCAAAACGTCACTACACTGCGTGCGTGGGTAGCGAGGAACATATTATCAAACATGCTATTCACCGTCACTATTGTCCATTTGACTGTGTCAATATCTTTTATAATCAAACTTCAAAAAATGAAATAAGTAGTCATCTGATCACACAATGATATCATTATATACGTCACGGACTGGTGACGTATCTGATTATTCTAACCTTGATTCTTATTTTCCAATGAGAGTTTAAGATCATATCCGAAATATCATATATGAGGACCCAAAATACGTAAACGCAAATGCAAACGTAAGAAATTCATCATTTTCAGGAATCCTTTGAACTGATTAAACGATTCAAGTCATCATGGTCATTCATATGCTGCCCAAATCCATGTTGGTACTGACGTCACCATACGGGATTTAACCCTTTCCCAAACTGATCCTGATCCACTTCAAAAACTGCCTCAAATGACAAAATGGATGTTATTAAAGATTTGATTTGTGTAAAATATGGCATAGAAAATATTGAGACAAAAGGAGAAACTGCTGGTTATCAGCAGTTTCTTCTTTTGTTTCAATGTTTTCACAAGCCTATTCTATTGAGGACGTCAAAACCAGGTCTTGTTTGGGAAAGGGTTAAAATGGTAGATCTGTTGTCTAATTCTGATACATAATGACCCAGTCATTGGGTATAATCAGAAAAACACATTTATATCGTTTTTCACCCTTTTATAATGACCACCACGGAACTTTATAGTATATTTTGAGAAATGATTTTTTGTAATAAAACCAGCTGTTGGACAGCATATTTCAAAACCATTTTCTACACTTTCTTTATACCGATATAGGACAGTAAGTTATGATTGACACTCCCCTATTGATAAAGCCTCAGTGCACACTATATCAGATGAATACTAGAATGACGTCATAAGTTAGGCGAGTAATGATGTTTATCATTAATTGGGTGTGCGCATGAGCGTAATTCTAGGTTTGTACCAATTTTGTACTTTTAATGGATACCAGTGGTGACAGATTAGATCCATTTATATGAGACAAATATTCACACAAATCTTTTATCTTTTTTTTAAATATAACATAGTAACCCTTTTACCGCAAAAACACAAACCCTATGTGCCACGCTGATAGCACATATCCCAGGAAGAAGCTCTCCCCGTATTTGGAAATTCCAGGAAAAGTCGATTTAGTCCAATTATAGGAATATTTTCGCGGTGAACTTCGTACAGTTTCACGCACAAGTCAATTAACGAGAACCCTGAACGCAGACGACAGTTAATAGATTCCTAGCAGACGGTCGGAGAAATAATAAAGAAAACCGGGGAGGGAATATAGAAGTCCCAAGTTCATGCCACCTTTAACTATTCCCACACTACAAATTGTAAAGTTGGTCTAAATGAAAACTAGTACAGACGACATAATGAACAGCATTGGAAATGGCAAATTTATCGATGAAAGTGACATTTCACAATTATCTTTACATAAATTTTACTTTTATTCTATCTAAAAGAACATGTTTTCTTATGAAAATTCTAAAAATTTTAAGCCAAAATATTGAACCGTTTACGAGAAATATATATTTTTGTGCTAAAATTAAGCAAATTGTTGTGGACAACAGTTCAGATTTATATTGAATTTGTCATTTCTGTCTCAACTTTGAAGGCATACATGTTTATTTCGCTTATAAATAATAAATTAAAAAAAACCGATATCATTTCTACGCGTAAGAATAAACAATATTTGTATCAAGACATACTTTTAGAAAATGAAATGAATGTGAAATGTCACTTTAAAGCACATCACCAGCATATTCTTCTTTTCCCTAAACAGTTTCTAGTTTAGCACTCTGTGGGGTCACTAAAATCAACACTGGCTTGGGAAAATTTAGAACCGTTTTAAGAAGGAAAACAAATATTTGCAGACTAGAAATATCTGTAAGACATACGGTAGTTTAATTGTATATTTTCACCGTGGGTATTAAAACGATCAATTTTCTTGACACTTTCACTATTCATAAATCTGTGCCATTTTGTCACCCAATAAGAGTTCTCCAGTGTAAACATATTGATTGATAGGAACTTTATTAAGAACTGATTTTGTCTTCATTTGTCATTTTCTCCGAATACTTTCCTACCAATTAAACCCTTTTTCTGAGGAAAATTGGTTATTCTGATTTGCCATATCTTTTCTTTTCGAATTTGTTTGAAAATAATGTATTTCTTCTTAACATACATCTACATGTCACAGATAAAGTGGCATTACAGATCTTGAAGACTTTCGACAATTGCTTACAAATGTGTATCGGGTATGAAGCAACACTGACTGTCCCTTTAATACATGAATTAAAAACATAATATATCTTAAATAAGCTATTTTGTTCGGAAAGTTTTACAATTTTATGTTTGAACTTCAATCGCCGAAAGGGTGTCTATATTAGCGTGACGGCATACGATTCAAATCTTATCCCCATGGTCTCAAAGCTTTCAAACCAAACTTGATTTCATGAACATCTACTGCTACTTCTGTCCCCCTCAAACAACTTTCTATACAAACAAATAAACACCCAATGCTTAAAATTTGTATAATTTTATCTTCTGCAACCCGATTTCCACAGTTCAGGTTTCGGGTGAAAACATTTGTCGTAAATGTACGTTGGCCATTCATAGGAATTACAAACAAGTCTTACTTAGTAATTTGGATATTGCTTTAGGTATTTTCATCTTATCAAGTACCATTTGAAATAACACTCGAAATTGTTTCACTATATCTACAGAGCTTTGTTCGCTTGATTAGGGTTTGAAGACTACATACCATCTGTCATTCTTCTCTGTGTGATATGTTAATGTTAAATGGAGAATATTTTCTCATTGCTGTCACCGCTTGGCCGCTTTTTTCCGATTCCATATGTCTTTACTAACCGTCGCTTTTGCGATATCCATATCGGGGGATCATTGATAAGGACAAAGAAAATTTCACACGATAGATAATAATTATCCTCCAGCAATACTACATGTGAGTTGCTTTTGATTCATTTTCGTACTTAGAAATCACCGAAAACTCGCTTTGAAATTGCAGACTTTTGCATGATCGTTTAGTACATTGTCAATGCATGTCTGATAGCAATTTCTTCACCATCCATTCATATCAACCTTTTTACCAATTTTCGTCTGTGGTCCATTGATGGAGTGATAATTCATTATCTAATAGAATGGATGACTAGACTTGTGGGAGATGTGCTATGCTTGCAAATAGTAAAATAATTCAACGCGATATAGACGCTTAACTCTAACAGTGTGTAGACAAATACATGGTAAGCAATAATGATAAATCTGTTAAATCGGTGTTAATGAAATATATTTGGAAGATGTACAGAAATCTAACATAGTTTAAAGCAACAGATAAGAGGATGTGAAGACATTTAATTTTTTTTTTTAAATTTCAATTTCAAATCCTTTGTTGTGGGTGCTCATATTAATTCTCTCAACTAGACGATTCTAATGAGTACCCACAACATAGAGTTTAATGAAATTTAGAGAAATATTTTATTTTGAAAAGCCACCAATCACTCTTATCTGAAGATCCGACTTTCATGCTAATTGCAGGTAATAAAGATATTATATGGATGGAATCATTATCTCGCTTTAATCAAATTCGGAGAGTTTAGCATTAGCGTTTAGTACATTGTCAATATGAATGTTTGGTGTCATTTCATCCGTTCTAATTAAATATGCAAGTAAGATGTCAATCCAGTCTTGTCCGGTGACATTTTCCAAACTGTATTGCGCATCAATTCGTTTCAAGCGTCCGTGAACGATTGCTAGGCCTACTTCACTATCTAATAGAACGGATGGATAAAGAAGGGAAAATATGCAGGGCTTACAAAATTCCTTCGATATAGAGCATCCCTTTCCCAAACGACAAAATTGTAGGATTGTCCAAATTGAAAGCTGCTGCAGACGACAAAATGTATATAGATAAATATTTGATTTGTGTCCAATATAGCACAAAATATTGAGACAAAAGGAGAAAATGCTGATTACCAGCATTTTTTTCTTTTGCCCCTCTTTTTTCCCAAGCCTTATCTGTTAGGGACGTCAAACCCCGGTCTTGTTTGGGAAAGGCACATTGGTCGTCATGATCTCCATAAATGGACAGACAAAGTATTTCGTCTGTAACCATGATGAAAACTATCCAATCGTGCATGATACTGGTCCTAATGGAATGAATAGACTTGGAAAATATGCCGAAAAATGACTTGTCTGCACTTCTTCGGGAAAAACCAATCCAATGCTGGTGCTGATGAAAACCCGTCCTTGAAGTTGGTGATTAGCTTAGTTCATATCTTGCGATCAACGAGAGAATGTGAAAAAGATATCGATGTCGTTTAATGCAATCTGTTTTATATCAAATGGATGTAAAAGCGGATTTTATTGAATTATTGGCCAATTTAACAGTTGAATTCATTGAACTATCAGCGAATGTAAAAGATGATTATAAGCCAATGTAGGAGTTGATTTAATTGAATTATTAGCCAATGTAAATGTTTATATAGTTGAACTTTAAGCCAATACAAAAGTTAAATTTATTGAACTATCAGACAATGTAAAAGTTGTAACATTTAACTTTAAGCAAATGTAAAAGTTGTTTAAAAGAAGCCAACATAAAACTCATACAACGGATTTATCAGAGTGTTCAAATGGAAATTTTAGAGCAAAATGACACAGAATTGGTAATTCAAGCAAATGAAACTTATTTAAATCCGATTGAACCAATGAGAACAAAACCTTTGACCAAAATACTTGCTTTCATGAAGACCAAACGCACTTAGTACTACTGCAAGATGCAAATAATATCGGTATACTTAGGGCTAAAAACAAATGAGCCTGGATCTGGAAAATTGTCTCCTTTAGCATTTGAGACAACCATGTATCCAGAGCAACATTTGCTCAAATGGGGTCTGATTTGGAACCATACTGCACTCTAACGATTGCTACAAGTAAAAAAGAAGCTAATGGAGACCAGCATGGTCCTTGATCAGACTGCGTGTATACGCAGGCTGATCTGGAACCATGTTGGGCTCAAAACCCTTAAAGGACCTTTTCCAGATCATGGCTCAAATCTTTTTAACAATCAGAATTCTATATAAACTAATAGCTACTAAATAAGATTATTGTCAGTGTCACGTCCAAGCCTAACCAAGTCTGAGAGGTTTAATTATCTTCATTGGTCGATAAATAGATAGTGTTTAGTTAATGCAGTCTCTGTTTGCTTTCCCTATCGGCGATGTTTAGAAATTGTCGGTGTGAAACTAATACCATAGATTTTTCACAGTGTTCAATGAAGCTATAAGACCTGAATACACTCCTGGAATTCAATTCTAACAATTAAAGTGTCAATAAGTTATTATCGCAGAAAAGGGTAGTTTGTTTTGTCATAATAGCAATGACATCCTTTCTCATATTTCAAAAACTCTAAATGAGCTGTCTCGGGACAGCAAAGTGCGACTATCAAGTGCTGGATAGTGAAAACTTCTAAGTCCGAAAAGGGTACAGATTCTATTAAATCAAATATCAGAGTAACAAATCTTTGCCTAGATGCCGTTTTATGGTCACAGAAAAATGTGCAAAGTGTAAAAGCAATAGCTGTTACAGAAAAAAGGTTATCACAGATATTATGGAAGTTGCACGTAAAAACTTAACCAAGAATTTTTAAGTCCAAAGGGGTAAAAATTTCACATCGGATTGGTACACACGTAACATTTACATAATGCGAAAAATCATGATAGTGAATTTGTCGTAGGATCGTTCATAATCCGGTTCCCTGATTTTACCCAATTACCTCTCAATATCTTCTGTTCTTTTGCAAAGAACACCTGTCTTAGCCATCATCCATTTTGTCATCTGCAGCTCCTTTCAAATTGAAACTTTCTTCATTCTTGTTGTTTTTGGAGAGTATTAGTTCCTTAACATGTTGCAGGTACATTTGAATAGTGTCTGCAAATAGTGAACAACACAAAACACAGTCAATGTTCTATATCTCGAACGCCTTTAATCTAAAATTGCACGTAAGTCAAAGTATTCTACTGGTCCCGATTTTTATACTCAGTTCCATAAATAAGTGTGCACTTTCTTTCGTTTTATTTCTTCCCTCATTTTTCACTAAAGATAAAAGAGTTTGCTATCAAAATGTAGCTTACAGTGTCAACTAAATGTCAGACATTTAAAATTGGGGCAAAACGTCGATTTAAGTTTGTTTTCCTGTGGTTAAACGAAGGTGGTACGAAAATGAAAGTTGCAAAAGTACACAAAACTGGTTAAATTAGGATTTTGTGTATTTTAAGTTAATCGGAATTATTCTTTCAATATTGAATTGAATGTTAATTTCTTAACAGAGTCAATAGTGACCCGTTCTTCCCTGGCCATCTTTGGCATGAATTTGGATCCGATTTAACATGTGTGTGGTCATGTAGGAAGGAACGTTCAATAGCATTGAAATATCAGCAAACTCCAGGCTTTTGTTATTTCGCTCACCCAGGAATGGAATAACATTCAAAATGTAGCGTTGTTGCGTTGTTTGAGATCCATGCGACAGTCACGCACTTGTGTGTATCGGCAGCATATGTGGTCAAACAAGATATTCAAAAAACAACTCCAGTTTATTTACTCTAATCAAAATTTAAATGTGACCAGTTTTTGTGTCCTTTTGCAACTTTTATTTTCATACCACCTCCATTTTAAATAAGAAAAACAAACTAAAGTGGTCTTTTTGTCAAATTTTAAAAGGTGTGACATTTTCGTCAATCTCTTAGCTACAGTATGATAACAAACTGTATTATTTTTAGTTAAGAATCGAAAGAGAAATTAAACAAAATAAAGTGCACACTTACTTATGGAACTGAGTATATATTCCTTATTTCTTATTTTCATCAATATTTTACCTCAAAACCTTAATCTTTAAATTTATCTATTAGACCTACCCGAAGTAATTTCAAAGTCGGCACTTGTGTTGATGGGAGAGGGTTGCAGAAAACGCTGCAGAGAAAATCGGAGACTAATTTCATTTACCACAATGCGCGGCCATTCATCCTGAGATTATTTGTGACGTTAAAATCGCTAAATCGTAGAAATTACATTATCGGCGAGTAAACCGCACGGAAATTCAACTACGTCTTAATCATAGCTATTAATCAGGCTCGCATGAGACAATTTCTGTCTTTAAGAGATCGATCTTTTAAACTTAACCATTTCTAAAACGACATAGCTTTAGACTTTATGTATGTAAAATTTTCAGCCTCATTGGAAAAGGGCATTCTGTGTTATTTGGCAAAATATTAGATTTGGTGAAAATATCATTTGCAACTTTGCGATCAATAAAGCAACCACAAATATTTCCAATGAAGACAATAATTCAATAAGACATTGAGGACTAAAATATATTTTATATCTGAAATTTTTAGACTGATTGGAATCAAACATGTTTAGTTATTCGCCCTTAATTTGAGAAGTCATACTGTTTTCGTCTTTGTTTTCGCTCTAGCATCAACAAACACTGATTTCATATGATGATTAACATTCAAACTTAAATTGCATGTTTGTGTCTTTTAGATCTTCGATGAATTGAAATTTTTGCTTTGTCCGAATTAGGTATCCCGAGTTATGTGCGATTAAACATAATGATTTGATGTATGTGACCCGTCATGCTAAAAGGGGATATTTGAAAAATATCGACCTAGTCAGACTAGGACCGACATTTTTTTTTTTTTTTTTTTTTTTTACTTTTATGTAATTTTCTGAATCTGAAATGCTTTCCCTATCTTATTGTGTTTTCATTTTTAACATGCGCGATCTGATTCATCTTTGCTGAGTCTGACAAGTTTGTCAAGAAGTGGATTTTTTTTACTTCTAATAAGGTCCCTTTTAGCGTGACGGGTCACATATACAACTTTGTCTGCTCTGTGGTTTGAAGGAGACTCTGGTCATAAGGGCCAGGTGATCGATTTAGAACCATCATGGTGCTCTTGTTTCTTTACCCCCTGCTTCATCTGTCTTTTTGTGCTGATGGTTGTGGCCATAACTTGCATGTTTGGAAAGCGTTTATTCTAGATGGTACTCAAATTTGGATTTAGAAGTTGCCACAAACCAAGATTTGAAATCAATTATTACGTCTAGTAAATGAACGCTAGGAGTGGAAATACTAATTTTAGAGTTTCATAAAACTGGGGGTCCACGATATTCGGTGTTAACCTCCCCCCGCCACCCAACAACATAATCAGGGATTGTTTATTAATTATATGAGTAGGTGGCCTTCAAATTTGGATCCAAGAGGAACAATTATAGCCACATTAATCAGGATTAGAAATCACTTATTACGTGCGACAAAGTAAGGCTCGACGATAGTATTGGAAATGTGGGGGATGCGTATTCTAACCCATTCAGAAACAAGACATGGGTTTCACCTCCCCAAACAAAAAATGTTTGGTGAAACTTTGGGATAAACGAGAAAATAAGGTCGCCAATAACATTTCATTCATTCGTGCCAATTCTTTAGTGTTTTAATTGTTTAAAAATCTTTTCTTTCTCGGCATTCATTTCGTCGTCCGCAGCAGCTTTTAGATTTAAAAAAATAAAAATGTTTGTCGTTTTTGAAAGGGTTTAGGAGGAATTTGACATTTAAAAAAGTCTTAAAGTGACATTTCACAATCATTTTTACATAAATTTTACTTTTATTCTATCTGAAGAAGCATCTTTTCTTATGAAAATTCTGAAAATTTCAAGCCAAAATATTGAACCGTTTACGAGATATAAATATTTTTGTGCTAAAATTGAACAAATTGTTGTGGACAACAGTTCAGATTTATATAGAATTTGCCATTTCTGTCTCAACTTTGAAGGCGTATTTTTCGCTTATAAATAACAACTTCGAAAAACTGATAGCATTTCTACACATTAGAATAAAAAATCTTTGCATCAAGATATACTTTTAGAAAATGAAATAAATGTGAAATGTCACTTTAAGACAGTTTTGTTTCTGAGAGAAAGATCAATTCTTAAAATTCCTAATTTTGGTGGGCATTAATTTTGCAGAATTTATTGACATATTGGAAAACTCTGTGACATTTTCTAATACAGGCAGGACTAAAGGAACTCTACTACTACTAGTGCCAGATTTACATTGTGTTCTGCTATGAGAGACAGTGAACATCGGAATTTTGTGATTTTTAGTACGTTTACCTGATCTTGGCTTATGTTGCTAACTGCAATATAGGACACACCATCTGATCTTTGCACAGACTCCGAAGTCCATTGGAAACACACGTGAATATATCAAAAGTAGCTATATAATTGCGGTCAAAACACGTTTTGGAAATTTATGGTGAATTTTGATTATATCTTCTTTTAAAAAACGAATATTGGACAGCTTAGGTAAAGACTACTTTTTGGAAAGTTATGGTAATTTCTTATTTGTGAATAGATCTATCTCTTTCAAAGGTTCTCAAAGGACTGCGACTAAGACAATTTGGAATATTTATGGTATAAACCGGTGATTTGGAAATATATATATATAAAACACGTTTTGAAATAAATTTAACAGTAGTAAAGGATAATTTATGGTAATTGGTGATTTGTTTTTGCTGTATCAGGATTAAAATGAGGAAAAAGTTTTGATGTTTTAACGATTTATTGGCATCAAAGTGGTGTTTGGTTTTCGTATTGTTATATAGCATGGCATCGAAGTATTTAGATAAACGCCTGAGGATACGGCAAATCGTCATCGATACTATAGTAAGGATATCTTTTATTTCTACTTTTATTAGCTAATTTATTACCCGGCGACAACATTTTAAACAAATCCAAATTCAATGATGTTGCAAAAGACAATTTCAAATGACAGAAATTTTACTTTTTATGTTCTTTTCTGGTAGGAAATATCGTTGGAAATTAAGGAATTACTTGTCGCAAGCGATTTCTTCATTTTTAAAATGTTTTACCGTCAAGACGATTCAAATGGGTACCATAACATAGGGTTTGGATTTTGATTAAACCATAAGAATATCTTCACCTCCTCTCATCTTTTGCTCTGAATTGTCTACTTCTATCAGTTAAATTCCTTTAAAAATCATTAAAAAAAAAAACTCACTTCCATGGTACTTTTAAAATACGTGAGAAAACATTGAGACAAAAGCAGAACATGTTGATAATCAATTGATTGTAAATGGACATTTTTGAAGAGGGTTGTGACGCAAAAAAGAGCCAAAGAACCCATGAAAAGTGCATGGGTGGGGATTAGTAAAGATGCGTCTTAATTTTTTCTGATCCTGGTCAAACCATACTTCTAGGTAAAGGCTTATGTGGATACATTGTGGGTTCAAAATATTAACCCATTACCAAACGACAAAATTTTAGGGCTGTCCAAATTGAAAGATCCTGCAGACGACAATTTAAGGTGAATGAAATTTTTAATTTTTAGGTCTTTTTGTATAGAAAACATTGTGGGAAATGAAGAAATTGCTTGTCACAAGCAATTTCTTCATTTTCCATGATGTTTTCCATGGCCATTATTTTGTGGAGAGTCAAAAAGAGTCATTGTATGGTTATGGGTTAAAGGGCCCTCTCCCAGATCTCGACTCAAATTGAATTCCATGACGTACTTTGACGATGATTTCGACTCAAATTGAATACACGGCGTATTTTGAGTCATCAAAACTGCTACTTGACGACTAAAATGCGCATACATGTAACCCCCATGAGAAATATATGATACATCTATATCTGTAATAAGATTCGCATAAACTGATTAAATGATTTTAGTTAGACATTGGAGCACCAAATAATTTTTTTTTCAAAATGCTATATACAAGAATTGTAGTCTAGGCATGCTAACTATTTTTGAAATAGAGCGTCACGATCAACTTGATTGTTAACAGAAATATGCACTGACTTTTGAAAGGATTAGGATACAAAATAGATCAGAAAATATTGAGTCAAAAGGAGAAAATGTTGATCATCAGCATCTTCTTCTTATCAACATCTTCTTCTTTTGTCTCAATGTTTTCTCAAACCTTTTTTATTATGTGTGTCAAGGCCAGGTCTTGTTTGGGAAAAGGGTTGAATATATATATTAAGAGTCATGATTTAGTTGATTGTTAACAGAAATATGCGCTCTTTTAAATGCGCATGCATCAACTTTTAGATGCTATACTGTGTAGAAGCAAGTACAAATTTTAGAATGAGATTTTTGCTAAATTCAACTACTTCCATATTTTTGGTTCGTCATATCAGGCCCGTAGGAAGCAATTTCATATTGGGGTGGCTCAAGCACCTGTGTCTGAAGGGGGGGGGGGCGCTTAGTTGGAATTTTAGAATGAGATTTTTGCTAAATTCAACTACTTCCATATTTTTGGTTCGTCATATCAGGCCCGTAGGAAGCAATTTCATATTGGGGTGGCTCAAGCACCTGTGTCTGAATATTTGGGAGGAGGGGGGGGGGGGGGCGCTTAGTTGGAAAAATAGAAAATTTTGCAAATTGGCCATCTTTGCGAGAGGGCTTAGCCTACGGGCCTGCGTATAGCCTATTTATTTATCTTTGTGAAATACCATATTCTCAATTGCATAGTGTCAAACGGAATTTGATTTCGACGATTCTTTCTGTAGATTGGCGTACCATGTCGTACCAAGCGCATTTGATTAGCCGTAGTTTCTAAAAATTCGTTTGGGTTGGATTATTTCTATTAGATTCCTTTCAAGTCAGTAATTATATAAGTATACAAAGCTATGGTAACTTACCGTCTACTAAACAAACGGTTCTATTGCATAGTTCTACTCGGAGCATACAACCCAGGGGATACAAGGCTTAACCCTTTTCCAAACAAGACCTGGTTTTGACGTCACCAATAGAAAAGGTTTGGGAAAATATTGAGGCAAAAGAAGAAACTGCTGATAACCAGCAGTTTCTCCTTTTGCCACAATATTTTCTGAGCCATCATATACACAATTTCCATGTGAATTTATACCAATTTTGTCCTCTGAAGCAGCTGTTAAATTTGAAAAGTCTAATTTTTCACCGTTTGGGAAAGGGTTAAATGGGCAGGGTTTGTCGTGTGGTTACGCCATTTCAGCTCTAATATGCACAATTCGGGAGAGAATATTTTGTTAAGAAAGTATAATCGCATCTTCTCGGCAGTCTACTTAAATAATTCATTGTTCCCCGTAGTACTTGGTCATAATGCAGTAAAATTTCGTCGCTTTTCAACAAAAATCCCGTAACTGCAGCTTTAAACAAGCTACAGTTACGACCTTGTTTGAGGAAAAGCGACGAAGGAGAGTGTGGGCTGGAAGGAGGGTTCGCAGAGAAAGAAAAATGTTTACATTTTGGACAATTCATACAACAATATTGTCCAAATGTCCACATTTCTCATCGAAAATCGAAAAAGACGTATAACTTCTTAATAATAATTGTCGCACTGAATAAAATTTCTAATTGATTTTAACGTTTTCCAAATGATGAAATATTACATTGGTCCAATTCCAAAGCTGCAGTAGCCGACAAAATGGATATTATTTGTTTGATTTGTGTACAATATAGCATAGAACATTTTCCAAAAGAAAGTGTGCACTTTCACTTTTTGCTTTTGCCTTAATTTTCACGATGTTTATGGCGATCTCGGGAGTAAAACTGATGTTATACTTCAGATTTGACCTCAAGGTAACCGGGCATCATGCCAGATGTTGATAGAAATTCTATTACTTCATACACACAGTCAGATCATTGTGGTGTTTATGATTTTGAGATTTACTCTCCTTACAGCTTCTTTCCTGGAAAGTGCTTAATGCTTAATATGCCGATGTAAGGTTTGACCAGGCCTTCAAAGCCATTTCCAAGCAAAAGTTTGAATTTTCATAAAGACGTTACGTGTGCGTCTACGTTAGTAATTGCTACGTAAGTAGCCTGGTAAAGTGTCGTCGAACGTTTCAACAACGTTCTACAACAAAGTTTTATGCCTTTAAGGAGCCATACAAATGGACAATTGCTATTAGAACATAAATACCATACTAATTAAAATTTGTTGACGGGTTTTATTATCCCCAGGCTCGGTCTCGTTCACCTACGTTGATTGTAATTCGTTTTACGCCAATGCATTATGTACAAATCTAATGAAAATGTGATTTTATGCTATGTAGTGCAAAGAAATTGAAATGAATGTAATTTCAGATCAATAACTCATCCAGCACGTTAGTCATACGTTAAACACTAAAAATGCAAAATCGCAATCAAGCCGAAAATACGTGCGTGCTATGTGATTTCTTCATCAATAGATCGTTTGTCCATACACTTGAGGTGTGTCGTACAAAATTATCCGAAAGTAGATGGTATACTTTTCGAGATATTAGAAATCTAAAAGTGCACACTTTCTTTTGGAACTGAGTATATTAAGGCAAAACTAGCAAATGCTGATAGTCGTCCTCAATTTTTCTTAAGGTTTACAGACCCAGAAAAAAATCACAATTTTCTAGCCCTACGAAATGCACCAAGTTACACACACTTGTAAATACACTTCACATAAGTTGATTCACCGTGCCGGATTTCAAGATTATGCTTCAAGAATATTATAATTTACAAATATAATTCGCTCTATATTCTTGTGCAAGGGAGGTAGTTTTGAACATTTTTGTCAATTATTTCCATAAGCATGCATTATTTCAAAATTCTAAACTGTACAAAATGATTATGTTTGTATTTGGTATGAAAATGTAACATAGTTTAGGAATTATTTGCACTTTTCATATTTCGCCTCTGGCTCTTTGGTGCTTTTGAGGGGTTGGATACCTAAGTCTTTCAAAACCAAATACGTCTGAAAACAAAGGTCTATCCCCTCATTAAAACATACGCTAGACTCCTTGTACAGACCGTCCTATAAAGTTTAAATGAAAAATGAAATGTAAAATATTTTTGCCTGGAATGGATAGGTAGACTAGGTAGGTGGTGGCGTTTAGTAAGACGTCTGTACCATGCCGCTATATCGCTACTTTTCAACAAAAACCTTGTAACTACAGCTTAAAACAAGCTGTAGTTACGAGGGTTTCGGTGAAAAGGGACGATATGGAGAATCTCAATCAATAACGAGATGCATAATTGTTGCACAGTCGGCGATAATTGACTCTGATTGGCACCACGAGTGCATATTTCTAACCCTTTAATCATTCATTAAACACAACTGACAATATTTAGACAGTAATGTGATACGATAGGAGTAAAAAGGCCAAAGATGCAGAGATAATGTTTATAAAAGATATCAGATAGTGAAATAAAATGAAAATTATTTCTTTTCTAAATCGATTGTCAAAAGCAAAATTACATTACAAACCATCGATTGGACGAGGCGTATGTACTGGCTAATCGGATCGATTGTTGTGCAAATTTAAAGATGGAATTAGACTGGTTGGTGTATACCTACCCTGGTGATAAAATATTCAAAGCTTCAAAAAATGGTAAAAAGTCAAAAAGTAAGGATGGTTACTTTTTTACCGCACGAAGGTACTTTATTTTTTGGGAAAGGGTTGAAGAGTGAGACCTTTCAAAATCCTCAGATGATCTTTTTGCGATATTGGTCACATATGGCTTTGCCTTTCTAGACAAAGTTGAGAATATAAAATATTTAAGTTTTCTAACATAATTATTGTTACGGTTGGGAACCACCAACTAGACATGGTTAAAAGCTAGTTTTTGCGGAACCTTTTCCCGAGATACTTAATTGTGCATCTTTGAATTAGTACCACCCTACAATTTTGTCCTTTGGGAACGAGGTACTGAAATACGTAATGGTGAGATGACGTTGATAAATAAGCGCGTTGCGAGCAGAGAAGTATCTTTATTGACACAAGGATTATTTTCATTATTTTAGAATTATCCGTCACGATACACTCTTCTCCTAAGATTAAAAGGTTGAAAATATGTCATACCTAGCAAACCATTTTTTATAGGAGGAGAAAGTTGTCCACGGACAACGTAGCACGCCTATACAAGAGCTTCTCAAAAAAGGCATACTTCCTAGATCAAGGTCACTTGATCAAATGTCATGATCTTAATGACACGTGCATGATAGGAGGTATCCATGTTTTAAATGATGAAATCCCGAGGCTCTATCTGTAAACAGTTCTAGATTTATAGGTCATATACAAGTTTTAAGAAAAGTAGGTCAAACTCCAAGGTCACAATATCAAAAGTCGTGGTCCCAAATGAAAGGTCTACGTATGGAGATATCAATGTATGAAATATCAAGGCTCTAACTCTAATGGTGCATCAGTTATAGGCGGGGTTTAAGTTTTTAAAAGGTACTCCAATCTCCAGAGCCAAGGTCACAAGCACAGTCTCCAAGGTCAAATGGCATGATCCCAAATGAAAGGTCCTGGTGGGAAGTATACATATCATGGTTTTAAATGCAAAACATCGTACCTCGTTTTTGGAAAATTTTAAAGGGGATGAGAAAAAAGTGTAAAAACTTTTCCCAAACTGAAATGTTTTACTTGAGACATATTGTTCACAAATAATGTATCATTAATACCGATCAGTAAAAATGTCTCGAAACCTGCGAGAATTGTATAAACTGGGCACACACGTTTGTACGACGTTATGTGAAATAATAAGGATGTATCTTTGATCGTGTCTGGTATATAGAAACGGTTACATGTTACTATTATTGCCATTCTTTTGCACACGGTTCATTCATTACATTTACCTCTGTAGTTGGCCCAGGGAGTATTGCGTCATCATCTGCTAGATTACGTTACTTTATATCACATCAAAATGGCAATAACAAATTATTTTTCTTTTCCGAACTCCAAAATATATCATAACTTCACTTTGCTTAAAATCTTATATCATTTTCCAACGAAAATGATTAAAAAAATTAAATCTATGTCATTCATTCAAGGGCGCAGTAATTTTTCTGTACATTTCATTCTGATTGGTAAAGAGGCATGAGAAAATAGTTCCATTGTATATGGGTAAAATCATCAGTTATAATGCCTTTCAAATGTACCCGAAACATCATTTCTTTGTCTACTTTATTATGTTATATACTGAACAAAAATGAAAACTTTACACTTCAAGATTTCTTGTGTCTGGAAAACTATCAAACGAAAAGCCTGGAATATATTTTTTAACGTTATTTCCCAGGCTTTCAGCAATCGTTTTGTCGAAATCTCATTGCCTTGTGTCCTTTAATGTCAGAGTTACGGCCCTTAATGCGTTTAGACCTAATTACATCTAATGTCACATATGCGCATGCGCAGGAAACGATTCATTATTTTTTCGGAATTTGCCGTATCTGGGTTGCCAAAAAAAACACAAAAAATCTTTCTTATCACTAGGAGCAAGCTCTAAAATAAAGGTCTAATCTGTCAATTTTGTGAATTACCTCCCTTTTACATAAACAAATAGGGAATTCAAAATGTTTGATATTCACAAATTTATCACGGTTTTCGATTGATTTTTTTTAAAACATCATGTAGGCTTTACAGGGGATTTCTGAACCCTTTTTTCGACTAGGATTTTTCCCAGATGTTCATGCAATAGCGATTTCAATTTCCTATGGAGATTGCATTGTAAAATTTTCAAGCTTTGCAACATAATGAAAATTTTGCTTTTCAAACATCATTTTTTAAAAGCTCAAACAATGTTATGCAAACTTCTTTACATTTTCTGACTGATTACTTGTCAGACTACCATTCCATAAAGTCTGACATGGTTCGAGTTCTTCTGCTCGGATTTTTGAGGGTTTAAATTTTGTAAAATTCTGTTAAAATTGTACACCTGAAAAAAGGGACCCCTGTCACACTTAAAGGATCCGTTTTTCATCCCTATGATTAAGATCAACAAAACGTTTAGTGTTTGGCAAACCAAGTCAATGAACAATGCGAAGCACAATCATTTGATTTATTTACTTGTTGTATTTAGAAGAAATATGACAAGCAATGTAGGTGTAAAGTTTTCATTTTTGCTCAGTATACATGAAACAGTTAAACAGTAATAATACACGTTTTCCGCTGTTTAACAAGATTCTTGTCATTCATGGCGTCGGATCGTTGCAGAGGTGTATGGCGAGAGTAACGAACGACAACTCTGATCGGAGATTGTATTATTGGGTGACGCGACGCCGACACTAGTGATGTGATATTAGCTCCCCGGACATAAAGTCCCGGCTGGTTAAAAAGTTGAAAAATCTGATTCTTGTGTCCGCGAAAATGACATGAAAAAGAAATTGGTTTTGAATATTTATGGAAACAATTCAAAACAATCAAATCAACATAGAATCTTCCATAAATATTCATTGGGCTTTAAAATGAATCGCAACATTTGTATTAATGGTGACACAAAATGTGAAAATCACACAAAATGATTCAACGAATTACAAACGACATATTCTAGACGGTCCGATTTAAATCGAAAGCTGCCCCAAGAGGAACAAAATGGATACAAATGGCGATAATGCAGAATACATCAAAACAAGATAATATTGAGACAAAAGGACACGCTGAATACCCAAGTTTCATCGTTTTACCAAACCTGTTTCTGTCAGGTGTAAGAGTTGTCCGTGGATAATGCTGCTCGAAAATACTGGAATCTGTCACAAAAGGTCAGACATCATGAGCTCAAAGGTAACACTCTCATATGAAAAGTCTTAGCAAGGGTTATCCGTGTGTGAAATATCAAGGCTCTATCTCAAACGGTGTCCAGAAGTTTTTGAACAGTTTAGCAGGCCAAACGCTAAGATCAAAGCCACAATGTCAATTTTCATGGTTGCAAAAGAAATGTATTTGCAGGAGGTATGTATGTGTAAAATGTCTTCTACAGTGCATAGAGAGATATTGGTCACAAGGGCGGATCCAGGAATTTTTTCCAGGGCGGTCCAAGCCCAAGATTTTTTCCA
Source organism: Fragum sueziense (assembly GCA_963680895.1). Lineage (NCBI taxonomy): Eukaryota > Metazoa > Mollusca > Bivalvia > Cardiida > Cardiidae > Fragum > Fragum sueziense. Next base: position 39,655,499 of record OY804599.1, read on the forward strand.
GGGCCAGGGGGGGGGGGGTCCAAGCTCAAATTATGGCTTTAAATGTAATAAAAATGTAACGTTACACTAAATTCATATACATGATATAGTCAAAATTTCGGCCAATGCCAGGGGGAGGGTCCGGACCTCCGACCCCCCGTCTAGATCCGCCCATGGGTCAGGTAAATGGTAAATGTTTATGAAATTGTAGGTCAAAATCCAAGGTCGAGCCACAAGGTCAAATGTCATGGTCACAAATGAAAGGTCTGTGTGGGAAGTATACACGTGTGAAATTTAAAGATTGAAGATATTATGTAATGATGTAGTCTGGTCTTGTTCTATACTGCCAAAGGTTCCCTGAGTTTTAATCGCTTTATGATTTCAACCTTCAGCTATTCTGCTGGAATATGGCGACCAGCACGCAGCAAAGAATAAGGTCAGCCTGCACATACATACAGTCTGATCTTGTTCTATACGGCCTGTGTAATATCACCATGTACAAAAATACAGGATTTCTAAAACCTCCCCTGGGTTTCCGACTCTTCTTGATTTCAATCTTCAGGACAGAAACTACTAATTAAGGACCGTTGACCTTTGAGTGAGGAAGTTACGACAGAATGAGTGCAATAAATTTCAACGGCTCAATTATAGTTGAGAAAATCTTGGAGGCGTCCGGGAATGTCTTTAAGCCCCGATCACAATAAAAAAATCGCTGCTTGTAAAATAACAGCTTGGGTACTTCAAAACAGGAACTGTCGAAGGACAGGCAAAGTGCGAATTTCAAGTGCTTGATAGTGAAAAAAATCTAACTCGAAAAAGGGTCACCATTCCATAAAATTAAATGTCAGAGTAATGTTACTTCGTCAAGAAGGTCTTATTGCTGTCACACACACATGTACAAATTTTGAAAGCAATAGCCCTAGAAGAAACAAAGTTATCACAGAACGAACCATGAGAGTTGCACGTTAAAATTTATCGAAAATTTTCTAAGTAATGTTGGAAACCACAATGAAAAAAGGAGAAACTTCTTCCTGCGTTCCTTATTTGTTTACTTATCTATAACATATAATTTGCCATTTGTAAATTAATATTGATATCTGCGACTCCGTGTATTACGTGTAACATTTTATATCCGTGTCGTGAAGGGAAAATTAGAAGTTTTTTTTGAGTTCACCTTTCTAGATTTTAAGATTTTTTTTCTCTGAATTATTCAAGAAAATAGGAGTCCTCCCGGGATTGAAGTTTTCCTTTATCAGATCAATCTATAATTGTTTCTCCTATCTGTTTGTTAAATCAGTTACTTAAAGAAAATACTTTTTATGTCATCGCACTGATGAATATACGATAAGGTCAACCCTATTAACATTTTCGTCGTTTTTTGGAAAGCAAATTTGCAAAATTTGCTTTTCATTGCAGTCGTGATTCTCTGCACTTTTACATTCTCTGCATACCACACAACATCTCCCGGTCCTCCTCACTATAAATAGTTCTATCAAAAGCAAAGATCAATGACAAGAACAACCTTTCGAATATTCAATACTGAATTCTATAGTTGTACATAAGATATTCAATTGTGTGACCGATGATAAAACATTCAATTAAACATGTGTTAAAAGAGGAGAAACGATCACGTAGTAATTTGCTTTCATTACGGTTCAATAGCCAGTCCAATATCTTTCGTTGAAAATGGGTCAGTCAAGTTTACTGAACTATGAAATATGCGACCCACTTCAAGCGCTAAAATTAGGAACTAGGACACGTCTATTTTTAGAATCTTTCTATGCCCAAATTCTTACACGTTTTGATGTCCGAAACTAAACAATGATTTTCGATAAGCCATGCATTTAATCGCGTTCACAATAATTGATTGATCAACTAAGTGGGTATTTTAAGGTTAATGACATAGACATCTTGTCTAATAGGCCTTGCTAGTATTCGCGTGTAGCTAGGCATTTCAAAGCGAAAGTAGAAATCTGGGAAACCAGAATATGTGATGATATGCTCAAAATGCATAGAAATCAGACTAGCAATCCTTTCACCACTTGGTTTAAAAAACGGTGTTAACTTTTTAATCTATAGATATAGATCTAGATGAATAGGCATACATAGAATCAAATCAATTTACATTGTTGGTATGTTAACCATTTCCCAAATAGAAACATTTCAGATTGGTCAAAATAAAAAAAAGCCGTAGCAGACGACAAAATTGGTATATACCTAGATAAAATTAGAACTATTTGTGGATAATACCAAAGACAATATCGAGGTTAAAGTAGAAAATTCTGATTATCAGCAGTTTCTTCTTTCATCCCAATATTCCCCCGAACATTTTCTTTACGGTCTGTCAAACCCGGTCTTATTTGGGAAAGGGATAAAGTAGTTACGGAACACATGTTTTAGCAAGTAAGACATGTAGTTTTCAGAGATCAAATGCATTCTAATTAGGGTATAGACTCCTTTCATTTATGTTTTAGTCCGTACCCGCAGAACACTTCCGGTAATCCGAGACTTCTCTGATGAAAATTCGCTCGATGATACTTGGATGTCGCTATTTACAACGGAACGCTGTCCCAGTCAAACACAAAAGAAAATTCCGACACAGCGACATAACTTGTGTCGGAATTTTCTTTTGTTTTTGAATTGGACAGCGCTCTGATGTAAATAGCGACATCCAAAAATCGAAGAGCGAATTTTCATCAGAGAAGACTCTGATTAACTTCCGGAGGCAAACAATGGGTTTATGGGAAATTAACATTGTATACATGTGAATTGTTACTAAAAATAGTAACAAATCGACATTTTCAAAACGAGGCTCCCAAAAAATGCGGAGAAATCGATGACGACGCACGTGCATTCAATATACAGCGATTAAGCGCACGTGCATTCAATATACAGTGATAAAGAGAAGTTTTAAGTGGAACAAAAACTATGAAATTGAATGAATTCGTTGATAGCCGGATAGCCGGTTATTTTATTTGATTTACAGTCAACCGTTCCCAGTTTAAAAATTTCGCCTTTTGCCTGTAAGGACGACTTCCGGAGGCTGTTGTGTGTGTGTGGGGGGTGGGGGGTCTTAGTGGAAACTTGTCCATTGTACCGAATTTTGCAAAAGTTCACGTCATACATCAAATAGATTTATGAACCGTGACCTGTCGCACTAGTCTATTATACAAGAAAACCTACTTCAGAACATGACATTGGGTATAGGAGAACATATAGAGTGCTAGAATGCCTTATAGTCGTTTTCGGCTGGGAGAATTCGGCCCCCGGATAGGAGGCTCTGCTCTCCCAGTCCCTGTTTGGAAAGGACCCAAGACCACATGCCTTCCAATTTCTTGCTTTCTACATCATTTCCTTATAACATTTTATTGAAAATTAGTGCCCGAAATGAATTAAAACAGCACTATGTTTTCGGCAATTGGATTTTCCATAGAAACTTTATAGAACCTACCATAGTATAGTGAACAAAAGTTAAAACTTTACACATACATTGCTTGTCATATTTCTTCTAAATTCAACAAGTAAAGAAATCAAATGAATGTGCTTCGCATCGTTCATTGACTTGGTTGTGCCAAACACTAAACGTTTTGTTGATCTTAATTATGGGGATGAAAAACGGACCACCCTTTAAGTGTGACAGGGGTCCGTTTTTCAGGTGTGCAATTTATGAATATCAAACACTTTAAATTCCCTATTTGTTTATGTCAAAGGGGGGTAATTCACAAAATTGACAGATTAGACCTTTATTTTAGAGCTTGCTACAAGTGATAAGAGAGATGTTTTGTGGGTTTTTTGGCAACCCGGATATGACCAATTCCGTAAAAATAATGAATCGTTTATCGCGCGTATGTGGCATCAGATGAAATTAGCTGTAAATGCATTAAGGGCCGTAACTCTGACATTAAAGGAGACAAGGCAATGAAACTTCGACAAAACGATTGCCGAATGCCATGGAAATATTGTAAAAATAAAATCAGGCTTTTAGTTCGATACTTTTTCAGAAACAAGAAATCTTGCAGCGTAAAGTTTTCTCTTTTGTTCAGTATATTGTGCTGATATGGAACAGACATTATCCTTTCATAATTTGTATTTTGTAACTTTCTAAAGAATCAAATTCAATTAATTACTTTTATCCAACTCCGTGTAATTCATGTTGCTAACAACTAGAAAGGCCTTTAGACATAACCAGCAAATTTGCTTTCCAACAGTACTTTCAGTACTTTGATCTCTACATATGTTTCAGCATAGCTTAGCAGTATAAAGACTTTAAGATATAAATAAAGGTGTGCCATTGAAAACGAACATTTTAACCAATTCCAAAATGGTAAAATTTTAGGTTGTGCTATTCAAAAGATGCTGCAGAAACAAAATGGATGCTGATATAGATACAAGAAATTATATTCATTATAGCACAGAAAATATTTTGGGTAAATAAGAAAATGCCGTTGTAAACAGGTCTTGTTAAGTGAGTAGTAAGTATTGCAACAAAGCGAGAATGTGCTTTTGTGATCATTTTTTCTTCTTTGTTGTAATGTTTTCCCAAGCTTTTATACAAGAGGCGTCTAAGTTATGTCTTTTGTGGGAACTGCTTAACAATTTCCCAAACGAGAGAATTTTAGGATGACCCACTTTAAAAACTGCCACAATTGACAAAATATATGTTATCAAAGATATGGTTTGTTTAAAATATGGCACAGAAATATGGAGAAACTGCTGGTTATCAGTAGTTTTTCCTTTTGTTTCAATGTTTCCCAAACCTATTCTATTAAGGACGTCGAAACCAGGTCTTGTTTGTGAACTGTTTAAGCCATTCTTAGTTCCTAGTAAACTACTTCACCAGCACGAGGAGCCAAACAAATGCAATCGGCGTCTGAACAAAGCAATTAAAAGATTTAATTCACTGGAAGTAGAGTATTGGTAATCGTTCCAGAGGAAAACCAAACGCAATTATCTCATTGTGTGATATATTAAGACTGAAATGGATTCAGGACAAGAAACTCCATTTAAAATGATTTTGCTATGGAAGCATTTTAAGGAACCAACTTTTTTGTCCCACGTTAGCTAACCAATAGTTCACCCACAAGAGAAAAAGCCATAACAAAATGTAGGTACTATGATAGAAAATATTATTTTACTTTTTCCTAAACAAGTTCTGGTTTTGGCGTCACTACCCAAACCGACTTTGTTGAAAACCAACAGTTTCTCCTTTTCTATTATACATTCCTTGCTGTAAATATCATTGTCAGTAAACAATGTGTGTTATTTTACTTTTTCCTAAACAAGTTCTGGTTTTGGCGTCACTACCCAAACCGACTTTGTTGAAAAACAACAGTTTCTCCTTTTCTATTATACATTCCTTGTTGTAAATATCATTGTCAGTAAACAATGTGTGTTATTTTACTTTTTCCTAAACAAGTTCTGGTTTTGGCGTCACTACCCAAACCGACTTTGTTGAAAACCAACAGTTTCTCCTTTTCTATTATACATTCCTTGCTGTAAATACCATTGTCAATAAACAATGTGTAGTTATAGGCCCTTCATGTTTCCCATAAGAAAATCATGTAGTCCGTTAAGGACAGATCCTCCATTTATTTCCCACGGTAAGATTTTTTTTATTTTTTCTGTACTGATATTTAAATATATGAGGAGTAAAAAAATGACTTAAAAACTATAGGTCACCAAGCGAATTAAAAAGTTATTGAATTTCAAGGGAGACTACTCTTGTCTAAAATTGCAAAAATGAGGTGTCACTTAAATACCCACAAAAAAGGTGTTCGAAATGACTAGGATTACATATATAAGTCTTTATTGTGTTCAATATGTTTTATTCTGTCTAAATGAGTATCAATTTGGGAAAATTTAGTGATGATTTTGAAATTTTTAGTAAAACATTCTTTCAAAAGAAGCTGAAATTGCTCTTTTTTCGCAACGTTTCTGATGATAAAACATATTCCAGCGGTAAGAATTTTTTCTTTTTTGGTATAGACATAGTGCTTGGTCATACCTACAAAATCAAAAAAAGAAAAATATATCAAACCAAGCGTTTTTCTTAGCTATAAGTAAAATTTTGTTTACTTTTTACAGCTCTGTCCGAAATTGTTTCACTACTTTTATCCATTTTCTTCCTTATTGCCAGCTTTAGATAATGAAACGTGTCATCTTTTGTGTCCATCTGAAGCGGACTATCTCATAAAGACACCACTTTGCTATTGTTGCTCCGTTTCCTATCGCTAACGCCACATTTTGAACGCGTAACAGAAAGCGAAATGTACCATCCGAGTACTATTACACTTTAATTGACCAAACAGAGAAAATTGAGATAACCGAAAAGGGTCTTGTCATTTAATAACCAAACATTAACTAAATGTAAGAAATACATTTGCTGAAAAATGCCAATTACTGAAACAGCTTTATTTCGTTATTTAGGATATGCGCAGTAAGTTGCGCAGTAACAACTGGAGGATCTGTCCTTAACAATTTTTCTTCGCTGAAACAGAATGAAACGTTTGACAAAACACACTAAAATATGCTTTTTGAAATGTTTTAGCCTTTGCGACATTGAGAATCTATACTGACTTTTGAACGGACAACAATTCTCATTTTTTAAAAGTCCACAAAAGGCTAAAATTTTTTTAACCCTTTCCCAAACAAGACCTGGTTTTGACGTCCCTAACACAAAAGGGTTGGGAAAACATTGAAACAAAAGAAGAAACTGCTGATAATCAGCAGTTTCTCCTTTTGTCTCAATATTTTCTGAGCCATAATTTACACAAATCGTTTCTTTAATAACATCCATTTTGTCATTTGTCGCAGTTTTTGAAATGGATCACCCTAAAATTTTGTCGTTTGGGAAAGGTTTAACTATTGTTCGAAGGACCAACACCACTGGATGGTTCATGGTTTGTCCAGGGAAAATAAGTCGATCCCTCTGCTACCTACAATTATTACGAACATAACTTCATATAACTAGAACTGTCGCAAAGCGGACGAATACACCCCCACTAGGGCCTTGTCACTGAAAAAGTGCTATTGGTCAAAAGGTTCTTGACTTAGAGCACGAACACGGATTTTAAACAAAGTCCAATTGTGACCTTGACCTTTGACCTTGGTGTCCCAAAAACAACAGGTCACCTCCTTGGGTTATTGGCACCAACTGTGTAAAGTTTCATGGTCCTAGGTCAAACGGTTCTCCAGTTACAGCACGGAAACAAAATTTTAAATTTTGACACCCCCCCCCCCCATTAAAAAGTTCAAAGTGGCATAACTCTGAAACTAATGACTGGATCAAGATGAAAATTGCAGGTGCACAACTTCATATGATAGGAAAAAACCTGATAAAATTTCAGCAAAATTAATCAAAAACTGTGGGAGGAGAAGAGGACACAAAATTATGTCCACGGACGGACGGACGGACAGACGGACATACGAACAACCTGATTCCAGTATACCCCCCCCCCCCCCCCAACTTTGTTGTGGGAGTATAGGGGTATAACTAGGGACGATGTCACAAAAAGTAATGGTCCGAAAGTTACTGTTGTTTCAAATGGCATTTCTCCTCAATGTGATCAATATATTTTGAAGTTTAAAGTTTCTGGCATGAATGACTGTGGAGACATTGTCCGGAAAATTCAATCATTAGCACTCACGCACTAAAATCAAAGTGAAAAGGTTGCAACCATGTCTCGATTACGGGAAGTTATATTGCTGAAGACAAAATGGGTGTTGATTAATATTGACCTTGTGTACAAAATGACATGGAAGATATTAATGCAAATGGAGAAAATATTGATTATTAGCATTTTTTTCTTTTACCCAATTCTTTTCCAGTCCTTTTTGTTTAGGGACACCAAACCAGTTTATGTTTGTGAATGGGTTATATCCATGGTGTAATTGTATCATCCGAAGTTCGTATTTTTTTTTAAAAAAATCAAAGTTGAAGATGGAAAATGTAGAATATCTCATTTTGTACTCATTTGGATCAAGCTTTTCGGCCAAGGCGTAATTATTCATTAGTTTAACCAAGAAAACGTGTTTATTAAGAATCACAACATGGATTGAAGATGACGTAACACTCTCTATTATCAAAACATTGTAACTACAACTTGAATGGCAAATAATTTTGTGTTAAAAATAGACTAGGTTTAATGTTATGTTTTGATAAACCGTCGGTGTCATTATAAAATCCCGTAACTACGGCTTGAATCAAGCCGTAGTTACGAGATTTTTAATAACACAAATGAAATACTATTTTGTTTGTCCGAAATGACGTCACGTTTAGCTGGATAAAATCGCTCCCTATTGAGGTTTTGGTTGGAATCAACCGTACCGTATATTCATCAGCTAGGAAGAAATGGAGAGAAACGACAAAAATGCCGAGAAGATTGACCTTAACGTATATTCATCCGTGCGATGACATAAAAAGCATTTTCTTAAAGTAAGCGATTTAACAAACAGAATAGGAGAAACAATTATAGATTGATCTGATAAAGAAAACTTCAATCCCCGGAGAGTTCCTATTTTCTTGAATAAAAGAAAAAGAATCTTTAAATATAGAAAGGTGAACCCAAAACAAAGTTAAACCCTTTCCCGCATAATTCCTGGTTTGGGGCTTTCCAATAGAAAAAGCTACGAAGAAGTCCATTAATTCATTTTATCTCGAGATAATGTCGTGCGCTATACAGTAACGAACGCTCGGACTGAATCCATATCCAATCAAAAATCGTACGGATGTAGAAAGGGGGGGGGGGGGATCGGGCATCCCCGTGATTTTTTTTTTTTCAAGATTAACAACATAATTTTATGGTTTTTATGTTCTTATACACTTACCTACCCTCTGCAACACATGGTTCCCCTCTAGGAAAATGCCCGGTAGATCTGTGTATTGATCAAGGGCTATGTTGTTCTACAAAATTTTCTTCGTGACATGTACATGTCTTCAGCAACATGGGGTCCCGACCGGAGTCGACTTGAGCACAGGCTGAGCTGGAATTATAAATGTCTTTAATGTTATTTATAAAGGAATTTACAGATCTCGGCTACTTTATAATGTTACTTCTAGCGTTTCTCAGAGTATATGAGCCGGGATCTGGAAAAACGTCCTTTATGGCATTTGAGAACAACCTGGATCAAGACCAGCCTGTGCATACGCACAGTCTGATCAGGATCCATGTTGTTCTCTAATAGCTTCTTTGTGAACTGTAGCAACCATAGAAGAGCAGCATCGGTGTATGCTAGTCTTTGCTTAGGCACAGGATGGTCTTAAAACTCAGTTTTCTAAAATGCTATAAGGGACGTTTTTCCAGATCCCGGCCCATATGTAGTCTCTGTCTCTAAGAACTACTGTTATTTTCTTCAACGGCCATGAAATTCTGATTGAGCACTTTTCCAAATAACACAACTTTAGACAATTCCAAAGTAAAAGATGATGCAAATAAATCTATCAAAATGGGTGGTGATAAAGTTTGGATTTGTGTTGAAAATAGCACGGATAATATGGAGGCAAAAGGAGGAAATAGTGATGATCAGCATTTTCTTCTTTTGCTTCAATGTTTTCCCAATTCCATTAGGAACATTGCCGGAAAATTCTGATTGATATTTTCTTCAACTAAACTCATACTTGTCTATGTCACAACATTCAAAATTGTCAAAAATGAGTCTGAAGGAGGAGAGTATTGTATTCTTCTAGTAATTACAAAACCGTAAAGAGCCGCAGGGAAGCTGGGTCGCTGCTAATTTTCCCAATTTGTCTTATTTTGTGGTAGATTTTCCCGAAGCAGCGCTTGCATGATGTATCGGCACGTGATGCCCGGGTTGACTTTGTTCCGTTAATTGTTTCTCTTAATGTATCAATGTCAGAATATTCTATTTTCCCACTGCTTTATAGGCAGTCAACCTTTTCACGCAAGGTTAGTGGGAATGAAATAAACTGAATAAAAATATTTCCCTTGTATTGACAACTATTTCGAAAGTCAATTCTGTGTTTATGACATAATGCACAATAACGTCTGAGGAATTATCCTGTAAAATATGTTAACAAAATAGGTATTATTTCAGAAGATACAAATCAAACTTATGTGCATTTTGTCCTATAACCAATGATGAAAAATTGTGTTGTACCCTTTTTTTTATTTCGGTGTCAACACGCTGGCTCTTGTGGGCACAAGACAGAAGCTTAAATTGACTATGTTATATAACTGATCAAAGTTTGAAAGAGACGTTAACCCAGATACAGATTCCATAACGTCTAGGTATTACATCGGGAAATTTTCTTTTTGGAAGCATTATTTTGGTGAAACTTTTGTTACCTTTGCGATGCTTGAAGCCTCCCCAACCGAAATATTGAAGCCTTCCCATACGAAATGCAAACATTGGTAGGCTATTTATTCTTCTTCGCTCATTCTAAGACACCCTTTCTATTGTCATCCTACAAAAAAATCGGTTGACAATTTCATAACAATGGTTATGTCTTTAACTCGGAAATTTGACCGCATGTGTGAACTTAAAGCCTACGTTAATTTACGAGAAACAATACGTTTTAACCCTTTCCCAAACAAGACCTGGTTTTGACGTCCCTAATTGAATAGGCTTGGGAAAACATTGAGACAAAAGAAGAAACTGCTGATAACCAGCAGTTTCTCCTTTTGCCTCAATATTTTCTGTGCTATTTTGCACAGAAATCATGTCTGTAATTTCATCCATTTTGTTGTCCATATGGCCTTCCAAATTGGACCACCCTAATATTTTGTCATTTGGGAAAGGGTTAATTATAATCTCGGAAAATTGGATTCCCGAATATGACCCCAGTTATGTAACTATGCAGAAGTTTTCTAATTACAACGCTTTACACTGAAAGTATATGTGACCCATCACGCTAAAAGGGGCCTTATCCGAACTCCAAAAATCCAAGTTTTTACAAACTTGTCAGACTCGGCACAGGTCATCCAGATCCCGTATGCGAAAAGTGAACATATTGTAAGATAGGGACAACATTCCAGGTTTAGAAAATTACATAAAAGTGAAAAGTGTCGGCTCTAGTCTGGCTGCGCGGACTGCGCAGACAGGCTAGGGTCGATATTTTTCACACACCCGATAAGGTCCCTTTTAGCGTGACGGGTCACATATGTGACCCATCACGCTAAAAGGGACCTTATAGGAAGCCTGAAATTCACACTTTTCACTTTCACAATGTAATTTTCTAAAGCTGGAAAGTTTTCCCTATCTTACGATATGTTCATTTCTCGCATACAGTATCTGGATGACCTGTTCTGAGTCTGACAAGTTTGTCAAGATGTGGATTTTTTTTACTTCTGATAAGGTCCCTTTCATCATGACGGGTCACATTTATTTTGTAAGCAAACTTGAATTTTGAGCATTTTGAGATTGCTTATACGCATCTCTGAGCAATGTTAAGAATGCTCATGCAAATTCAAGATTGCTTAACTAAATTTAGAAATGCATATGCGTTTGTTCCATAGGTTATGCAGAACCATTTAGTCATTTGAAGACGGAATACCATTCGGCAAAATAGTCCAAAATGAAAGCTGCTACAGCTAACAATGATAGGATATTTACAATAAGCATTTTCTATTTGATACGTCAAAACCATGTCTTGCTTGTGTAAGGGTAAATATACAAACACGGGAAATAGACAAAAGGTTAAAACGGCACCCCAAGACACCTTTCATAAATCATTTAGTATTATTTAGAGGAAACTGTCCCCCGAAATAACGTAAATTGGCCAAAATAGACCCATTCTATAAGCAGTTTGTTACCAAAAGGTCATTCTTGATGTAAGTGGGTGATAAAGATAGGTTTGCGTCTGTGGCTATACGTTGTGTTTTTTATTAGCTATGATATGGCAAAAGGTTCCTTAAATCTTTTTTCTAAACGTCAAGAATTTCGACTGTTCCAATTTGAAAGTTGCTGAAGACGACAAAATGCATTATAAAAAAAGGATAGAACTCATACAATATGCGAAGAAAAATATTGAGACAAATAAAGGAGAAAATGATGATTATCTTTTCTTCTCTTGTCTCGATGTTTCCCAAAGTCTGTTATGTTATATGCGTCAAAAGCAGGTTTTGTTTTGGAAAGGGTTAAATAACTTGAGAGAATCATTGATTAAGACCAAAATCAGTCATTTAGCATTCAAGGTATATGACCAATCATTAAAAACACTACTTTCTAGCCATACGAAATGCATTGAATAACGCACACTTGTAAATACACTTCACATAAGGTGATTAACCATGCCGGATTTCAAGATTATGCTTCAAGAAGAAAATAATTTACGAATATTATTTTACTCTATATTCATATACAAGGGAGGTAATTTGGAACATTTTTGTAAACTATTTCCATAAGTATGCATAAATTAAAAATTCTAAATCGTTCAAAATGCTTATGTTTGTATTTGCAATGGAAATGTAACCCAGTTTAGGAATTACTGGCGCCTTTCATATTTCGCCTCTGGCCCTTCAGTGCTAATGATGGGTTGTATACGTTAAGACACACGTGGACCCAGATCTGCCTACGCGAAATGAGTCTTATCAAAGTCCATGATGATTATGTCATGGTGCATATTCACTTATCATACCTACACGTAATCTTTAACTGGTTTCATATCTCCTTCACACGTTTTCATTGACAATTTTTAGAATAAGCAATAGGACTATTTAGACTTACTTTTTATCAAATATAATGAGCATCAACAATAACATTACTTTTGTTGTCTGGAAGAATCAATAAATTAGAGTAACCACATATTGATGATATTTAACCCAAACGGCAAAATTTTAGGATGATCCAATTTGAAAACAGTTTCAGCCGTCAAAATGGATGTTGATAAAGAGATAATTTCCCTACAAAAAGAATAGAAAATATTGAGACAATAGGAGATAAATGCTAATTGTCAACATTTCTTTCTTATGCCTTAATGTTTCCTTAATTGGAGACATCAACACTAGGTCTTGTTTGTGTAAAGGTTAAAACTGTTTGGTCGTATCGTAGACTTTAAATATCTACCTTTTTTCACAAATGCATTTAGCATTATTTGTAACAAAAATAGGTATTATTGTTCTACAAATGAGTCAACAATAAAATGGTATAAGGGTTGTCATACTGTAAAAGTATCACCAACATGAAACATTTCTTTGACATCTTTTGAAACATCAAAAGCGGATGAGCAAAACATTAGCACCGGAATCCCATGAATTCCACAATCGCGTGAGGAATACTATTTGAGTGGTTTTTGCGTGTGAATAATTCACACGGCTCAATGGCTTAACGATACATTTAGATGCCATTAAACGACGACAGAGATTTGAATTGCACGTTGTTTGCACATTTTCAACCTACGTCATTCTGCTTTTTATATCTTTGCAATTTCAATTCTATCTTTTTCTTCAACACTATTCATTGACAAATAAATACTGCAAACCCATCTCCAATCTTAAGAACAACTAACACCGAGACTCAAATTTGGTAACAAAATAATAGATAAATGAATAAACAAATAAATGAAATAAAAGATAAATAAGAAATAGATAATACTCGTACAATAGCCTAGTTGTTTCAACATTGTCCCTAACAGAAAGAAGTAGGCCTACCACCTCTCCCATTTGAAAGCTATTTCAGAAGGACAAACGACGTTGATGCTGAATTTGATATGATTTTGTTGATAGAGTTTACACTGAAGCAATGGAAATATTGAGACAAAATGAGATAATGCTAGCTATCCACAATTTCTTCTTCTGAATTATGGTGTGCTAAAACTTTTAATATCATGGGCATAAAACAGGCCTTGTTTTATAAAGGATTAAGGTGGGTTTTATTTTAAAAGTTCTTATACAATAAACAAAATTTGACTTAAAATAGGTTTGACATTACCAAAACACCAAGAAAACCAATAAAAAGGACTGAAACCGTCTTAAATTCATTACAATTAAAATTTCTTTCATGTGTGTCTCAGTTAACCCATTACCAAACAACACAATTTTAGACTAGTCCAAATTCAAAGATGTTGCAGACGACTACCGTATTTCAAGTGAATGAAATTCAAAATTTGTTGGTCTTTTTAAGTAGAAAATATTAAGGGAAATGAAGAAATTACTTGTCACAAGCAATTTCTTTATTTTTACAATGTTTTCCAAAGCCATTTTCTTTGGGGAGTCAAAAGGAGTCGATGTGTGGTAATGGGTTAATGAAAAGAAGTCAGTACATTCAAAGTATATGTTAGAGAAACAACCATTCTAATTCATTATCATCTGTATTTTCGTCTTTTTTCTGCAGGGTTTTATAGACCAGTATCAAATAGGTCGTCAAAAGGAATCACTTTGGCTTTGATTAAGGGAGAAAGAATGTCTTTTTTTAAAATTTCATAATTACAGCCAATCTTGCTCAAGCGATCACGTGCAATAAGCGACTTTTGTTTTAAGCGACCACTATTGGGTCCTCCCATATACTTGTTGGGCAGGGAAAAATGTCCGAAAATACAGAATCCTGCGATGAAATGAATGCAAGAAAACATCCTCGTATTTCACAAGGGTTTAAACAGATAGGTTATAATTTTGTCGTCTGTCATTTTGTCTTATATAGAGTCGTCTGCGAAATTGTTATGCATTGCTGAATTAAGACAGATAGATATCGTTTGTTTGCGTGAAATTGTTAAGGTCTGTCTCGTAGAGAAATGGCTAGAATTTACCTTGACTTGTCGTTTAAAAAGATTCTTAATCGACAGACAAGATGATTTCCTGTTGATCTTATACCTAGTACATTTGTATATATTGTTTGTGATATATTTCGAAAATAGGTTTCAATTACACGCACATTATTTTGATAAAAACAAAGACAACGGAACATTCAGAATTCAAAGCAAAATATAATTTCAACGATTTCAATTCAACATTTTTACAAACTGGCCATTTTATTTGTCACTACAGAATTATTTTATAAACGATTCCTGAAACTACGATGTACGACAAAATTATTTGGAAAACATCGATTCAGAGATTTTCCCAGTAATTTCCAGAAAATATGTGCCATTAAAGTGACGAATGGTAATAGTTGTATTGTAGGGAGTTCAATTTATTGTCCTGAATGGCATTACATGAATGCAGCATTGCCGCTGAATTTCAAAAAAAGGGGGGACAGATAACTTTAACATAGCTACCAATGGTCTCTGAATGTCAAAATTTTTCAGAAGTTTGGGACCGGTGGTACATCGACCTGATCAGGGGTCCAGTGAGCTGTAGACCCCGAAAAATCCAGGATTTTAGTTATTTCAATGTGTTTTGGTGCAATTCCCAGTCTTATTACCTTACGGTATCGATGCTAAGTGTTAAGGTGGATGAGTGTATCAGTTATCGATAAAAATATCAATTTTATGACTTAATTTTTATAGTCTATTATTTTTTTGCTTTCTTTTTGAAAATGCTTGTCCTCAAGACAGTTTTGTAAGCGTGTGAGCGTGATTCAGACACGAAATGCGTGTGACACACGCGCAATGCGTGTGACTTGACAGGTATGCGTTCAAGCATATAAATGTTCTAATGGTTAAATTGCATTTCGTGTTTGGTTAACCTTTTCCAAAACGGTTACACATTTTGACGACCCCACCTGATTAGGTTTCAGAATACAATACAGGAAAAACAGTATAATTATGCTGATGACTAGCATTTTCTCATTTTCATTCATTATTTTCTATGCTGCAGTACATAAATTCTACACAGCGTTTATTCTCCTTTTAAGTTGGACTAGCTTAAAATATTGTCGGTTTGGAATGGGTAAAACTTGTAGTCTCAAGAAATGATATCGGATATACTTAGAACAATTTCATTTAGAAACACAATCAGCGTGTTTACTGAGAAATGGATGACAAGCGGCAACGCCTACTTCCGCTAACCTGTCGAAATAGGCAGTTGATTTAACGAATATATCGCTGCTTTTCAACGAAAACCTCGTAACTGCAGCTTAAAATAAGCTGATGTTACGAGATTTTCGTTGAAAAACGACAATATCTTATTCATGCTTTTACATTAGCCTATTCCCAAACAAGCCAAGATTTTGTCGGATCTAATCTAGAAAGCTCTGGAAAGCATTGCGAGAAAAGAGATGATTTTAAATCTAAAGAGCGTTTTCTTTTTTCTCAAATGCCTCCAGCTGTAAAAGAAAACTCGTTGATAACGTCTGAGGGATTCTGCAAAAGGGACATGTCGGTCCCGGGTTCTATACCCGGCTGCTATGCGGCAAATCAATGGTCGATAATCATAAACCTAAAAAGGATAAGCAGTTGGGGGCATGAAAAGGATATTGGGGGTAATACTGGCTAAATAAATACCAGGGATTCATGGTTAGGTGCCCCATGTTCCATGATATAACTAAAGAACAGTTACAATAGCGCTAAACCCCATTGAATCAATCATTCCAAGAGCGTGACATAGAAAGTCTCTAAATTGACCCGGTGTTGTATATAATTAAGGCAAGTCTGGTCATTCGAAAATCACGGGTTTGGTGTGACAGGGTGTACCGAGAAGATATATTTACGATTTCGGGGGGGGGGGGTATTTCCTAAAACCTTTCTGACTTGAGTTTAACCTTTGATATCCTGATAGAAAATGTTTTGGAAATGAAAAGATTGAGATAAAAGAAGAAAAAACTGATAACTGGAATACTACAATATCTTTAATAATGGAACTGTCTAGATTCTTTCTTTATATTATGTAAACGAATGAGTCGGTATTTCTGCATCGTAGAAGGATACAGGAAAGAAACCCGATATGTCTCGAAATTTACTTTTGGGTTGTAACATTTTTTATCAAATGAAAAATTGAAATTGTTGACATTCGTTACATGTGGAAATGTTATCAATGGTAAAATTTCCGAAAGTCATATTCCGAAATAAATAATTAAGCCTATCGAACATGTAAAGAAAATAGAAGGCAATGCTAATATATAGCAAGCAATTTCGGCCTTTCTCTCAGCATTTTCTATACTGCTAGAAACAAGTTTTCTCTATACAGTAACATTACTTTTGTGCTTCTGTAAAAGGACAAGTCGCCGTATTCTAAACCTAAAATACATTACTATTTCCATCGACATCATCGAAACAATTTAACAATTTGATTTCAAGGTATGTTTGTGGGAAAATGTATTTTTCAACTTTGCGAAATTGCTTTCTTTTTTCTTTGAAACATCAGAAGTGAGTGAGCATAACATTAGCACCGGAATCCCATGAATTCTGCGATCGCGTGAGGAATACTATTTGAGTGTTTTTTTACGTGTGAATAATTCACACGACTCAATGGTCTAATGACACATTTAGATGACATTAAACGACGACAGAGATTTGAATTGCACGTTGTTTGCACATTTTCAACCTACGTCTTTCAGGCAATTACAGTTCCCGGGAACTTTATCTTATTTGGAAACCACAAATGTATAATGGGAATCAAATTGGCAAGGAAATAAGATTGTGTATACTTACGAACTGAATACAATAGTCCGGTAGCATTCAGGACATCGTGTAAAGCGGTGATAAAACGTGGATTTAGTCTTTTACCATTATAGAACCTGTTCAATTTGATAATTTACTTAAAAAATACAAATATTTCGTATTACATTTATATTTCTTCTAAAATGGGCCCATGCTAGGTTGTTGGACATACAAAAGGTCGTAATTGTATTCCAGAAATATCGTCTAGATTGGTCAACCTGTAGATCCTTTCTGTCCAAGGAAATTCGAATCGAGTTCATTTAGCCTTTCTTATTCTAAAGTAAATACATACCCGCATTCTTATTTCTAATAACATTTGTAAGAAAGTGATCCTCGATATAAGTGAACAAGAGCTGTCCGAAGACAGCGCGCTCAACTTTCTAAGTTACTTAGTATAAAGGGGGCATAACTCCAAATAGAGTGGTCCCAGGGTCATGGGCCCTGATAGAAAGGTAGAGGGTGTGATGGTGAATAAGTATTGCAAGTTTGGGTTGAATCCCTTTGATAGTATGGAAGTTATTGATGTTTGAAAAAACTTTAACCTTTGTTGCAACGCCGACGCCAACGCCGACGCCGACGCCCGGGTGACAGTATAAGCTCTTATTTTCTTCGAAAAGTCGAGCTAAAAATTGGTACCAGTCCTAGATAATGCGATGCACCACATAACTACGCAAATTCTCCCTGTCCCATGTTGCTATACTGCCTAAAATATCTAGCATGTCTAGTTCCTTTAATGTTTCTGTTCTATATTCAGATATGTCAAAAGTAAATGCACTTAGTATGTTTATTCGAGAAGGTGCTAATTTGATTCTTATGTTATATGACTATTTTTCCTCAAAGGCATTGACCTTTCTGTGGGTTGTCGAAGTATTAATGCGCACCGATCCCAGAGGAAACCAAACGTTATCTAGACGGAAAAATGCACTGAGAATCTTAAAAGTTAACGATGTGTTTGTGCAAATACTGAATGTTGTAACAAAATTCAGCGTTTAAGTCTACAGAATGTAAATTAAGAAACTATTGTAGAAACAAAAAATGCTGATGGCCACATTTTTATGGATTCCTTTGCTATGACAAACAAGTATAATCCCCCCCCCCCTTATTATTCTTTCTGTAGGGGCTTTCACATTTCAGCAGAGCAAATATTTGTCGTGTCAGGAAATGTTTGAAAATGGATATGATTTGATTGGGTTGAAGGACGATTGTCTTCAAAAACTCGAATAGAAATTGCCAGTGTATGTGAAAGTTTCTAAGATCGTATAATTAAACTCTCGAATTCCATTAAGATGATTTTGTGAAGTAACTTCGAGACGAATTTCTAGTGCATTTAAATAGAAAGGTTTTTTAGTTAAATGGTTTTACCATTAATTTCATATCATATTCACGGGCAGTAGTCACATTGTTATGATATATTTTCCTTACTTTTGCCAACAAACATGCTCACTATAATATTTTAAGTTAATTTTCATTTTAATACTTCGAACGATCCCCATATCGAACTGCCAAACAAAGTAATCGCCTTACTCTCTGACTTCTTTTGATACCAAAATTTCTCCTCAATCCTTGTAAATGCTGGGAACGTTTTCGAAAGGATTTTTTTCGAAACAGTTTCTGTGTATATATCACTTTTCATGAATGTCCAAGGGCCGTAAACTACGAATGAGCCCAACATTTTCATTTAATACTTCACTCATTTAATGTACACAGGTCGTAATCATGAACACTTCTAAATCCACTGACTTGAAAATGTCTTAATTACAATACAAGCCATCTGATTGGACGAGATGTATATCTTGGCCAATCAGATTGATTGTTTGTGTAATGTTGTAATTAGACTGGGAATAGTACTGGTTGGTAAATATCAACCAAGTACAAGAACTTGGCAGAGCATCTCTAGCTAATAGCTAGAGATGCTTTGTCAGGTTATTTATCGTGACTTACACATTTTCTAGGACACACTATACGCGTGCGTTTCTTATTCTATGACGAAACGTAATGTACCGTGAAAGATGGAGTTCATTTTTCTTTTTCAATTTACGCCCCAAAAACCAATTTTGTCCGGCAAAATTGGATAGCCACACTAAAGTGATTGTCTATCTCTTATTAAATTATAAATCCTTTCTGGGAATTTTTAGCTGAAAAAAAATCAACACGAAACGTCGAGACATTCAATTTGCATAACCCTTTCCCAAATAGCAAAATATACAAACCCAAATTCAAATATGTTTCAGATTACAATTCTGGGAAAATGGAATTTTGAATTTTTGGCCTTTCTTGGTAGAAGAAATTGTGGGAAATGAAGAAATTGCTTGTTACAGGCAAATCCTTCATTTCCAAAGCCTTTGTGTCGTGGGTCGTCGAAAATGTAACTACAGGATCATGCGCGGATCCAGAGGGGGGTCAGGGGGTCATGACCCCCCCTGGAAATTGGCGAAAAAGGGGGTTATCAAAAAGATTACTGGTTATGTCCCAAAATTGCGGCGTCATTTGTCCCTGTGTGCCACGACAAACTGTTGTTATATATTTAGTCCTTCATGGTATGACATGTATCTGCATGCGCGGATCTAGAGGGACCCCATGACCCCCCCTGGAATTTGGCAAAAATGGGTTGAAGATTGGATGACCCCCCCTGGGAAAAATACCTGGATCCGCGCTTGAGGATAAGAACATGCTTTGTGTTACATAATCTATAAGTTTCTATATTTCGGGGCTGACTAATAGTTGCTTTGTCTACTAAAGTGGTCTTGTTCATTACTTTGCGAATTGTTGTTGGGTCTGGCTTCATATTACAACCTTGATACTTGAGCACGTACTTTTCTTTATAAGACCTGAGAAATGGTTTGTTCTTTCTTTGGAGAATAGAATGCGATATTCGTTCGTTTCTTTCAGTGTCGGTATTCCAATCCACATTTCTTTTAGTTGTCCCAATTTTTCTTCAGTATATTTTCTTTCTGCGAACGCTGTCATCTTTAAATCACAAGATTTATGTCTTTGGAGATGGTTTCCAGGTCGTAATTTCAAACTTAAAGTTGTTAATAATTTGGTTTTTCCTGGTTTTTGATCGCTCCTCTGTTTCCGATGGCATTCTTGACATTTGGAGTTTTTTAGGAATAACAATTGGAGACGAATTCAGCCATTCTTTTATGAATAACAATTGGAAACGAATTCAGCCAATCTTAATTTTTTATTTGTATATGTGCAAGATAAACATGTTAAATCTGTTGTTTTCTAATGAACGTGTATATCAATTGAAATGAAAAAAAAAAAAAAACATAATGCATTTAACTTGAAAATGTTTGGTTATGGATGATTCGTTTTGTTTTGTTGTATATCCCTTCTGTTCAACTTTGTTTAGATACAATTTCGTTTTTAGGTCGGGAAATCTCTTCGAGATTTTCCTAACTATAGCTACGCAACGCTTGTAACTTTTTTCTATCTTTTTCTATCTTTACCTCGTATCTGCGGCTTTGTTTTAACTGCAGATACGAGGTTTTCGATATCATCTGGCCGCCGCATAGTCGTTTGTCTGAGTCCGCCGCGAAAAAGTAGACCTACCCTTGAACAATTCAAAATTGCTCAAATAACAAAATCATCGTTAATAGACTTTCATTTCCTAATTGTTTTATCAAAACAATGCAGCAGTTTGCTCATAAGTGCGAAAACTATCAACCTCTCTTTTTTTGGCGAAAAGGTTGATAATTGGTGTGGCAGACTAGAGCAGACGAGAATTTCATCACCAAAACAAATAACTGCGACACAGTTCGTTTAATCGGACATTTCCGTAAAGCACTCGTAGAGACACGGAAAATCTATTTATATCCTGAGTCTTGTCAAGTCCTCCTCCTTGTTCAATCGCTATGCGCATAATTTACAACACATGCATTGTATCGGGTTATAATAACGTGTTAACACTTCGCGGTGTAAAGCTAGTATATTCACGGCCACCAATCCATCTCATTCATTGCAAAATGCTATGAGCGAAATCTCAGAAGAGGGACTTCCGGCTATGAAGAAACGGGACCCATTCTGTGAATGTAAACACACGTTGTTACTTTAAATCGGTGATTTTGCCAGTTTTTGGCTGATTCTCAAAAATCGGGGAATGCTATTCGATGGTGAGTATATTTAAACTTCTTTTGGAGTATGTCTCCTCGGCATGGTCTCACCGTGTTAGCTTCAAACTGCTTTGTTATGCGATCACAGTGCTGTGTTTTGAAGACATGTCAAATTGATCGAAAAATTATGGTTTAAATACTACTATAATTCCCTTCTATACAGGTCCCATAAGCTTCGAATGCTTTATCTTATATATATATCCATTAAAATCCAATGACTGATTTTCTGATAGAGAGAAAAAGCTAAAAAAGTAATATGCTATGAAGAAGAGAGATCAGCTATGAATAAAGGGGACTAGATATGAAGAAGATATAATACGCTATGAATAAGAGCTCTGATATTCATAGCGTCTGGTTTTGACTTAATTTTGCATTTTCGCTATAATTTTCGCTCGGAAAGTGATTCGAATTTATTGTTAATTCTATTTCACATTTGGGATTGTAAGATCAATCTGATTTCCAAATTAGCATACTTCAAGACTTTTCAGTATACAATGTGGTTATATTTGGAATGATGATATAATTATGTAAATAACATAGGCCTGCACATGCGGACGCCAATGTCATTGTAAACTATTTAGGAAAAACTTGGCAAACCGTATAAGAACCGTAACATTTTAATAATTTTAAGCCTACGCAAGATACATTGCATGTATTTTGAATGAAAACAGGTCTTATTTACATGTTTTTAGCGGCCAGTCGAGCTTTTGTCATTGCGTTGTGTCCGTCATGCGTCCGTCGGTTATTTTTTTCTTGTATGCACTCTAGAGGCCACATATTTGTCCGATCAATCTGAAAGTTGGTCAGAATTAGGTTATTTCCTCTAAGACCCCCCACACGACAGCTTCCGGAAGTCGTCCTTAGAGGCAAAAGTCGAAATTTTTAAACGGGGAACGGTTGACCGTTAATCCAATAAAATAACCATCTTACCGGTTATTAACGAATTCATTCAATTTTATCATGTCTGTTCCACTTAAAACTTCGCTTTATTACTGTATATTGAATGCATGTGCGCTTTATCGCTGTATATTGATTGAATGCACGTGCGACGTTATTGTTTTCTCCGCATGTTTTGGGAGCCTCGTTTTTATACTGTCGATTTGTTACTATTTTTAGTAACAATTCTCATGTATGTTCTAAACATGCATTTGCACGTGATGATAAGTCAGGCCCGTAGTAACAAGTGGGGGCATGGTGGGGCTAAGACCCCCACCCCCAAAAAGGTTTTCCCAAAATGCTGAATTGTCATTATCTTGCTCTGAAATTTTTTGGGGAAATCCAATTCAGTACCTCCAAAATTCCGACAATAGCCAGAACAGGGACTTTAGCCCCCCTCCCCCATTAAAAATGTTTCCAGTCCTACGCGCCTGTAAGTTACCAGTCGGCATTAAATACATGTTTAAGTTGCATAACAATAAATAGAGTTCTATCGTCTAGAATTTGATTTTTCAAATAGAAATTTGTAAAAAATATTGGAATTTCTGTCTTCAATTCTTCCTAAACGCATAACCATTCAGTATATGTGAGTGCCAAGAAAGAATTATGAAGTCCGCGCTTCTTCATAGCTTGCTCCCTCTTATTCACTGCTACTCTCGCTTCTTCATAGCTTACTGCTCTTCTTCATTGCTCACTTGTTTTTCTCATAAATAAACAAAGATTTTCAAAATCGTACGTGCGGAATACTAAAAGAGACCATAAAATAGTAAACTGAACATGTCTCATTCGAAAAATGCATATGATAGCGCCGTAGGAGTCGTTTATGTGTCGTTTATGTGTCGTTTGGTTTGTAAACATAAGTGTGTGCACTCACTTCGAACGTAATTGCAAGTTTACTCGGTAAGCTAGAACAAAGGGCTTTGGCAATATAACACATCATTCACTATCCCATCGAATAGCATTCCGCGATTTTTGAGATTCAACCCAGAACTAGCAAAATAACCGATTTAAAGTAACAACGTGTGTTTACTTACTCAAAATGGGTCCCGTTTCTTCATAGCCGGAAGTCCCTCTTCTGAGATTTCGCTCATAGCTTTTTGCAATGAATGAGAGGGATTGGTGGCCGTGATATTAGGCCAATGCTTTGACCTACCAAAGTGTTACCGTAACGGCGTTGTACGAACTTTGGGCCGTCCGGAGTACTTACAACGTAATTTTCGTGATAAATTCATCCTTATTTATCCAGGCTTGGGTTTAACGGGTATTTAGTAATCTTTCTTCGACCTGGGTTTGAGATATAGGCTATTTATGAGTTAATTGTAGGGTTCTGTCTCTGCAGAAAAAAAGGGGTGATAGAGTTGTCTCTTTCACAAACGACAGAAAGAACAATTCCCAAGTAAAAGCTAATGCGAAAAGCAAAAAGGACACCAAAAAGAAAAAGAAAACAAGATCTAGATTTGTGTGCAGAAAATAAGAGCTTACTTTTTCAAATTCTGAGTTTAACACACATGTTATTAGAATTGTTGATCAATGTTTATGGTTTAGCCTTTACCATTATTTACAATGTACTATATTGTAAATTCAATGATCTAGATCTAGTCAGTTTTCATGTCACTTTTGTGAACCATGTTAAAGTAACAATTCACAATTATTTGTACATAAATTTTACATTTATTCTATCTGAAAGAGCATGTTTTCTTATGAAAATTCTGAAAATTTCAAGCCAAAATATTGAACCGTTTACGAGAAATATATAGTTTTGTGCTTGAATTAAACAAATTGTTGTGGACAACAGTTAAGATTTATATAGAATTTGTCATTTTGTCTCAACTATAAAGGCATATTTTCGCTTATAAATAACAACTTCAAAAACTGATAGCATTTCTATGCATTAGAATAAACAATCTTTGCATAAGACATACTTTCAAAAAATGAAATAAATGTGAAATGTCACTTTAATTTTAACTTCATTTCTCATTCTGAATTTTGCTCAGAAATTTTCCCGTCATAATATTAATATTTTTCATCGTGCAAAGTTTAACCTTTCCTAAACAGTGATATGTAAAAATGCTCTCATGCCCGTAGGAAGCAATTCGATAAAGGGGGAGGGGGCTCAAAACTCTGTCCGGGTTTGTGTCTGAACATTTAGGGACTAAATTGGCTTTTTCTTCAATTTTCTATGTAAAATGAGGAAAATTCGGTATTTTTGACCAACATTTGGGGCTTATCCCCTCCCTCCCTCCCGTGGCTCCAACCTGTGCCTACGGGACTGCATCAAAATCGGAATATTGTTGCTAATGTCAAGTTTGTGTTGATAATTTAGATAAATATTCATGTAAAGTTTAGCCGAAGAGTTGTTGAAAGATAGATTGAGACTAAGAAAAAATGTTGGATATCAAAATGTATTCGTTTTGCCACCATGTTTCCTGAAATCTTTTTTATAATGGATATCAAAATGATATAATGTTTTACAAACTGTTACCCAGACAATTCATTAAAACAGTCCATCCGTAATGAGATTCATGTGACGTCGGATCTTTTCTGACAACGCCGTAAACATTTTTAACATACGGTTACCCGTTCAACACGGACACGTTCACACCCTATTACCGGCTATCACTACAGCAGTTGCTAACCTTGGGCAGTATCATCTATAAATAGCGGGTGTACTGGGTAGGTCATACTTTTTCCATCTTTGCTTTTGTGCTAAAGCCTTTCTCAGCTATATTTGTAGTGCACTTGGCTAGCCATACATTTGAGCACCTACATGATAAATATTAGCCCGAAGAATCCGTAAACAACAAAATTATTCAGCGACAAAGTCGTAACTTCACATTTTTTTACGTAAAATCCAACTTTCAGTCCATATAATGAGAAAATGATAAGACGATCATTAGAATTAATATAACTATTAAAATAGTCAATCAATTTTCTTACACTGTGTAAATTTAGAGAACTGTCTGAATTGAATTAACTTCAGACTGACCAATTAAAACTAAACACTGATGCCGATTTGGCTATCACGAACAGCATATTGAAAATTTGAATGGCAAACCCGGACATAAATTGATGGCAACACAGAACAAAATGTCTTGTTGGAAAAGGGGCATCTCTTTCAACAAGAAGTTGCCTGAAAGCAGCATAAATAATGAATTAACACCATTTCTTGATAGACTAGCCAATTTCTGAATTATAGACATAGAAATCATCTAGATATGGTTGAAGCTGAGTAACACAAAATTGAAGGACGTATGCAACCATTAGTTGTAGATGATAGTTTGTCGGTTAAGGTATACATCCCATCATTAAAAACACCACTTTTAAGCCGTACGAAATGCATAAAATTACACACATTTGTACATGCACTTCTTATAAGTTGATTCAACGTGCCGGATTTCAAGATTATGCTTCAAAAGGGAAATAATTTACAGATATTACTTTACTCTATATTTATATGCAGCTGAGGTAATTTTGAACATTTCTGTCAAATATTTCCGTAAGTATGCATTGATTCAAAATTCTAAACCGTTCAAAATGGTTATGTTTAGAATGGAAATGTAACACAGTTTAGGAATTACTGGCACTTATCAAATTCACCTCTGGCTCTTTAGTGCGAATGATGGGTTGCAAAACTTAAAAAAAACTACACATACTTTACAGTGAAAATTGTGGATTTTACATCAGGTCGTCGCTGTTTCAGGCACACAATATGACTGTAATGTTTTTAATGGGGTTAAATTTCATTTCGTCAGACTTAACTTAAATAGATGGAACCCACGCAAATATATGTATATGAATCCTGCTATTTCAAAGTCTGTCAATGAATCTTCAAACATTTCGATCGAATGTTTTGCGCGGTGCAAATTTGTATTTTTCATTGCGAAACGATTTGGTTTATTGGGGTTTTACGCCGTTTTCAACTGCCATGGTTATATCGCGGCACCTTGAGCGCCTAACCATGGATTCCTGTTGTTTCTCATACAAGTACTAACACAATAGACTAACCGAGCCGCCAGCTGCTCGCCCACATAGGTTAACAATATCAAACCATTGGTGGGTAACATCAGTTAGAAAAGATATTTGCCACGGCCGGGAATCGAACCCGGGTTCTCTCGAATGAGAGACAGATGTGCTATCAATGTTCAGCGTTTTGGCCTCATTGCGAAACGAAGTAGAGATATCGGTGATAACGGATTATCAAGCAAGAATCTGTTGATATCGATAAAACATCATGATTGTCTACATAAAGCACGTGATTGCAAGTAGCCTAGGTAAGTGAATACACAAAACTAGTGAAGGATCAAAGATCAGTCAGCTAGGTAAGGATCTCTATGGATAAGGCGAGAAATCTCCCTAAACGTCTGAAATGGAAAACTCAATTTTAAAAACATGAAAATTGATAAATATCTCGAGCTGTATTGTTAGATCTATACCTAATCATATGAAAATTGATTTTGTACAATCAACACGATCCGACATGTACAGATAACTCCGTAAAAAGAGGCATATTTTTTGGAAATGGTTAAAAATGTTTATTTCTTTATTTTGTGTTATGTTTCACCTTGCATGGTGAAGTAAAGCCTAGTGGTCATTGGACAAAAAGACCTCTCAATAAAAGTACCCAGACTCCAGCTGCGCTCTCACATAGATGATTCACACCCATTGGTGAGAGACAAATGACTTTTGTCAAATGTAAGAGTGGATACTGGTCAGCCTGGGGTTCGAACTCGCGACCCCTGGATTGACAGACTCCTACGTTAACTGGACTCGGCTTAAACAGATACATGTTGCAGCAAATACTCTTTATAAAGCAAACCGCACGGAATCTCGGACAAACAAAAGAGCTTTGTCCGTATGATTCTAAAACCACACAACTGCAGCTTGAATGAAGCCGTGGTTACGAGATTTTTAACAGCTAAAACCGCTTGGACCATTCTATTTATAGGATAAGATTTAACCCTATTAACCATAAGATTCCATTTCCTATATTATCAATAGCAATGAACTCTGTGCTAAAAGCACACTAGATTTACCGTTATAAGTATTGACAAACCGTCAGTGTAGGCCTAGTTATAAAGTCTCGCAACTATGGCCACATACGATATTTTATAACAACACATACGATGCACTATTGTTTCACCAAAATATCGCCACGGTTAACTGGATAAAAACATTCTCCATTTATCTGATTTTAATATCAAATAAATAACAACGACATCGCTGTATTGTCCACCCAAATTAACGCGGGATAACTTAATTTTCGTGTGCAAAGTCCGTTAGTTGAGTGCCTTAACCTTAACAAGTGGGGTCATTACATATGCAGATGTCTCGGGTTAATCTTACTGGACAATATAAATGACCATTCTGATATTTGGCTAGTATAATTACCCGGTTAAGGTCAGTAATTATGCTCCAAATAGTGTTCATAATCAAAACTCTTATTAAATTCCCCTGCAAATAATCGAGTTAATAAGCAATAATTAGATAAAGCGGAAATTCACAATTTTAAAACTTAAATTTATATTGCTATAATAGACGAATAACGCAATGGTATATTTGAGCATAGGATCTAATGTTGAAGGTATTTTTTCAAAGTTAGTCTGTTCCCGATTTTATAAACGCCGGCTAGAGTTAACCAAATGGCAAAGTATCTGTTTCGGTTATTTTTCGATTATTCACATCGGAAAATTTGAACAAATCAGTGAAATATTTTGTTTGTGCTAAACAGCGTTGATACAATCGGGCCTATGAGATGTAACGCCGTTTTAAACCGCTATGGCCATATTGCAGTGGCTGGAGCACCTAACCGTGGATTCCTGGGAAGTTCTTGCTTCATATATAGCTTATTCTTATCTGATGCTCTTTTATCAAACAAAAGTACCAGCATTCATGTATTGTTATAATTATCATCAGCAAATTTTAAATATTTCACACCATGATCACTAGGATAATGAAAAAGAATTGTACATAGACAAGCAAAATAGTATCATTTATGCTGTCTGTGATTGCCTATTTCAAGTACGAATCTCCTGTCGGTGATCCCCCTACGTGCTGTTCGTGATTGCATAAATTTGTAGCTCACCAAACTTTGTTTGACTATAACGACATAACGGAATAGTTGATTGTCTTCACAAGCAATTAGTTGGTAGATAATATACTAGATATCCATTTTGTAATAAAATTTCTTACATTTGCTTCAGTGTTTTTCTGCTATTTGCATGGAAAGATGAATTTTATATGCAAATATGTGAAGTTTCGACTTTGTTAGTGAATTATTTTTTTGTTTGAGGACTCTCTGTGCTAATATTTGACATGTAGGTGCTCAAATGTATGGCAAGCCAAGGGCACTACAAATTATAGCTGAGAAACCCTTTTACACAAAACAAATATGGAAAAAGTATGACCTACCCAGTTCACGCGCTATTTATAGATGATACTGCCCAAGGTTAGCAACTGCTGTAGTGATAGCCGGTAATAGGGTGTGATGTTACGACTTAAAAAATTGATACTTTCCATCACCGAATGTTTACGACATCACCGGAAAAAAATACGACATCGTGTAATGGATTTGGTTTATTTGGGTTTTATGAAGTTTTCAACTAATAGGGTCATATCGCGGCGGGACGTGTAATGGAGTAGATCTATATTGTTGACAATTACCCTTTCGTCTACTATGATTTCTTCTCTAGAAATTATATCAAATTTTTGCTTATGTAAACTCGGGAATTAGAGTAAAAGGGTTAATTTTAATGAAAACATCAGATAACAACATTGAGAATATTTTAAGAATTCAATGTAAATTTAAGAAAATTGACCATTTACTGTATTTCGAATCCTCTGTTTCCCGACCTTCAGTACTATCAGTACTTTGATTTACTTTTGATGTGAAAGGAAGGAAACAGAAACAAGCTACTGTAGACAAAATATTCATGACGGGAACATATTCTTTCGATACAAAAACTAAAGGTAAATCCCCAGACATTTTTCTCCGTGACAGACCTCAACAATTTCACGCAAACAAAAGATATCTATCTGTCTTAATTCAGCAATGCATAACAATTTCACAGACGACTCTTTATAAGACAAAATGACAGACGACAAAATTATAACATATCTATTTGAACCCTTGTGGCATGCAAATGGTTTGAAAGTATCGGAGAAGAATATTCAATTTTCGAAGAATTCCTTTTCCGCATATTTGAGAGGGGTCGCTAAATGTGTTTCCTTAATTTCAACATTTCAAACAAGGCCTACTTTTAATGTCTCTTTTAGGAAAAAAATTGAAAAAACACGTACATAATTATACCGGTATTATATGCAAAAGAAGAAAATGCTGATTAACGGAACCTTTTTCTGTTCCTTTAAATAATTCTCAGCCATAACATGTGTACAAACTACAGGTGTCCCAAAATATGTGTCCCCATTTTAAACATCTATGAAATTGACAAATGTTGTCACTGAGTAAAATTAGTTACATAGGTATGAAGGGGACACGATGAAGTTTTGTTTGATATATAGAACATCTATATTTACTTTGAAATTTTATTCCACATAACGTTTTAAAAAATATTTGCACCAGCATCTAAATTATCAGTGAAACACCATCTTTCCTCATTTCGAACTCTAGATCTTGTGATGATTTTCACCGCTTCAAAATTAAATGATGTTAAGACTCTAACTGCATCTATTTAAGCCACAATGGTCATGGAAGACAAAATTGAAAGGATCAATTTGATCATCTTAGCTTGGAAAAAGAAACTTTATTAAATTAAAAAAAAATGAAGTCGTTGACGTCATTTGGCAAAACAGTTAAAAATGACATATTTTTTAAAACGTTATGTGGAATAAAATTTCAAAGTAAATATAGATGTTCTATATATCAAACAAAACTTCATCATGTCCCCTTCATACCTATGTAACTACTTTTACTCAGTGGCAACATTTGTCAATTTCATAGATGTTTAAAATGGGGACACATATCGTCGGTGTAAATGCAAAACCTCGTATGTCGATCCTTGCGATTTTCAAAGTACAAACTATTTTACTAATCAGTACTGATGGCAAATCATTTGTGAACAATATGTCCAAATTTCAAGTAAAACATTTCAGTTTGGGAAAAGTTATTAAACTTTTTTCCCTCCCCTTTGAATTTTTCCCAAAACGAGATACGAGGTTTTGCATTTACAACGACGATATACTGAACAAAAGTGAAAACGCTACACCTATTTTGCTTGTCATATTTCTTCTAAATATACTGAGCAAAATAAGTTTAGTTACAAATTTGAAATGTCTATGATTACTAAATGCTATTTACTATGACACGTTTCTATAAAATAAATTGCCTCGATATCTACTGTGTGTTCAAAACATGTCGAACTGTTCACCTTCTCTATACAATGACGGTAAGGCGGCGTAAAAAGCAAAACGCACGTGCGTCACGGGTTGTGACAGTTGGATAGTTAGTGAGTGGTCAGTTTACCCGTGTACACACTATACAGTAGTCACGTTGTTGAAATCCAAAGGAAAAACTTGGATCTTTAAGAATGGGACGCTGTGCTGGTATGACGTTGGAGCAACGTCACATGGCTATCGGAATGCTTACCGCCGGATCAAGTGTAAGTGATGTCGCTCGGCACTTTAACTTCACGAGACAGACCATCCATAGGCTAAAAACACGATTTCACCAAACTGGGGGCGTTTCTGACCTTCCGCGCTCGGGCAGACCACGTAAAACAACAGAACGGCAAGATCGCTTCTTAGTGACGTCTTCGAGGCGTAACCGATTCATGTCACGCCAAAACTGGGAAATCGCTTGCACCAAGCCACCGGTGTACGTGTCAGTAACCAAACTGTTCAGAACCGCCTGCGCGCCGCCAAACTGAGAGGACGCCGACCGTGCGTTGGCATTCCCCTGACGCTCCGTCATCGTCAGTTGCGTGTTCAGTGGGCAAAGGTACATGAGCGATGGACGAGGCAAATGTGGAACCGCATTTTGTTTACTGACGAGTCACGTTTTACTGTTGAATTCGCCCATGGAAGGATCCGTGTATGGAGACGTCAAGGAGAACGGCTCGATCCCGAAAACGTCCTCGAGAGAGACCGTTATGGAGGCGGCAGTGTTATGGTGTGGGGTGGAATATCACACCACGGGAAAACAGAACTGGTTACCGTCACTGGAACTTTAAACGCCGTCCGTTATTGTGATGAAATCATCCATCCTGTGGTGCACCCTTTCATTCGTGACCATCATGCGGACACTCTTCAGCAAGATAATGCTCGTCTGCACGTTGCAAGACACACGCGTGACACCCTTGAGCGTTTAAACATTCAAACCCTTGACCGGCCAGCTCGTTTACCTGATCTGTCGCCGATAGAGCATCTGTGGGACGACCTTGGCCGGCGTGTCCGAGAGCAGCATGACGTCAACAACGTGAGAGAGCTGGAGACCGCGCTCCACGAAGAATGGCGTAGAATACCACTACGTGTGATCAGGAAACTCATTAACAGTATGAGAAGGCGATGTCTTGCAGTTACAGACAGAAATGGGGGTCATACGCGTTATTGACAAAACAGTTGCTAGCTCGTGAAATTTGTTTTCGACCCCTATAGTAATCAAATGGATTATACCGAGTCAATTTGTGATCTTGTTCACTATAATGTTGTTAATAATCTTGAAAAATGATTGTTCTTTTTGTGAAAGTAATAAATTTCGATCTTCAGTATTTAATGTCTTACGTTTAGCCAGTTATGTCCAATGTAACTAAACTTATTTTGCTCAGTATACAAGAAGTAGAAAAATCAAATTAAAGCGATTCGCATTGCCCATTGACTTGGTTGTGCCAAGCACTAAACGTTTTGTGGATCTTAGTAACGGGCATGAATCAAAGTGCTGAGAGCACTGTAATTGGACGTCTCTGATTGATTGAGCGGGATTGTACATGAACGAAAGATATTTTATTCATTCTTCTGTGTTTAATTCTATAAGATCGGTTTCGGACATACGAAATCGGCTTTAATACCAGAAAACCCTTCTCAGGCTTCAAATTGATTTGATTACCGTTTCAAGACAATTGATTTGTCGCTATGAATAATCACTATTAATTTGATTACCAAATTCAATTAAGTCCATGCGATTAGCACTTTTGTCTTCTTGTTTCGGTTTACTATGAGTATTGTCGTCAGTTATACTTTTCATTGATTTTATAAAGTACGCTACAAAGCAATTTATTCAAAATGTAAGCCAACGCGCTACATAAATGAAAGCCGCGATAGCTCACTTAGCAGAGCACTCACCTTGTACTCTTTACACATGTTATATCCGGAAGGCCCTGGGTTCGAATTCTACTCAGACATTGTTCTTTCTAATCATTCAGCTTTTTTTATACGCCGCCGGAGGCGGGCGTATATTGGCGTCATCTTCCCCGTCTGTCCGTCCGTCCATCCGTCCGTCCATCTGTCCGTCCGTCTGTCCGTTCGTCCGTCCACTTTTCTTGTCAACGCAACTCCTCCTAAGTTTCTGGCTGGATCTTCTTGAAACTTGGTCAATGTTATCACCTCAATTGGTAGATGTGCATGAAGGAAGGATTTTATGGTTCGTTGATTTTTGCCAGAGTTATGCCCCTTAAAAACTTAGTCTCTGGGGCTTATTGAAATTGCAGCCTTGTCAACGCAACTCCTCCTAGGTTTCTAGCTGGATCTTCTTGAAACTTGGTCAATGTTATCACCTCAATTGGTAGATGTGCATGAAGGAAGGATTTTATGGTTCATTGATTTTTGCCAGAGTTATGCCCCCTTAAAACTTAGTCCGTGGGGCTTATTGAAATTGCAGCCTTGTCAACGCAAGTCCTCCTACGTTTATGACTGGATATTAATGACACTTGGTCAATCACCTCAATTGGTAGATATGCATGAAGGAAGGATTTTATGGTTCATTGATTTTTTCTAGAGTTATGCCCCCTTAAAACTTAGTCTCTGGGGCTGATTGAAATTGCAGCCTTGTCAACACAACTTCTTCTAAGATTCTGACTGGATCCTTATGAAACTTGGTGGATGTTATTACCTTAATTGGTAGATGTGCATGAAGTAAGGATTTTATGGTTCATTGATTTTTGCCTGAGTTATGCCCCCTTCAATCTTAGTCTCTAGGGCTTAATGATATTTCAGTCTCGTGAACGCAATTCCTTCCAGGTTTTTGACTGGATATTTATAAAAATCTTTTTGTGAACACAACTTTTTACAGGTTTTTGTGTGAATATTTATAAATCCTTGTCAACGTCATTTTTTTTGTCTCAAGTTTTATAAGTGGCGGCGTATATTGTGACCATGGCACTCTTGTTCGACTTCTATCTCCACCATCGTTGGCGAAAAAACGACCGCAGTGATTTAGAATCGATCTTAACACAAATTCAACGAAATAAAGTAATGAAACGCCGATCATTTACATACAATTCCGTTCAATCAATGAGAGGCGTCTAAATATAGTGCTCCAAGCACTTTGATTTTTATTCCTGTTTAGAGTAAAAAAAGAAAAAAAAACACGGTAGCAGTTTTCCCTGGTTGTGGTTACAAAACAAATTCAATACATACTTTTCCTGAAACAAAATACCAGATGAATTGGAGCACCTAACTATGGATTCCTCATTCAAGTACTACCGCAGCATCCTTACATCTACAGATGTGCATAAAAAGAAGAAATTGGGAACGTGCCGTCGGGAAAATGGCAGTGGAGTACAATAAGCAATTTAAATCTTCATATCATTATCAACGAAAATTTGAGAATAGCAATGTCCCTATCTGTAAACATATTCATACGATCATCCAGGTACCATCTGTTGCAGACCCATTGCTTCATCTTCTTAGCTCAATACACGTAAACGGGTCTCTTAAACGAAATAAATACAGATCCCTGTCACTTAGTCTTATACTAGTAATAATCATTGTTGTCTTGATCATCGATCAGTATGTAAATAGGTCATGATACTGTCGAATATCAGTGATACAGATGCTGGAGAAAAAAACTCGTAAGAGCAACTATTTTTCTGAATAGGTGGATTTCACTAGTGTCTCATCTGAGGCTGTTCAGATGGAACCCCGATTTGTCATCGAGTCGAACCCGAGTTGCGAAATGAACTCACTCCCCGATAATCAATTTCAAAACCCTGGTTCCAAAGTACGTCTCGTGGAAACCCCGTTCCTTTAAATATGTCAAAGACTTAAACAACAATGATCAAAGAAAAGGAACCTATCATACACAATACGTGCATTAAATTGGGTAATCATTCTAAAATGTGTGTTTTCAGTAAACACATCAAGAAAAACAAACGTTTTACAGAAGAAATAATCCGAACTGGATTTGAACCAATGGCGTTCCAAATTTCAAACTGAAAAAAAGGTTGCGAGGTTAATCCTTTCCCGTTTGAGCTATCGCTGCTGCTGATGATATAGGGTGTCTGTTTACATTATAACCGTAGTGTATGCATGTATCGCTTTCTAAAGATCTTACCCTTTACACAATAAATATTACGAAAGTCAAAAAACTACAAGAAAATTATTAAATCGAAAAAATATCGTAAAGTTGGTTAAGACGTGGCATGAATTGAATCGGCCAATGAATCTTATAGTATTTGTTAGAGAACACATAGAAAGTAGGAAAAGATACGACAGTTTTCCTGTATGGTGTAACGTTTAAATGACTGAGAAAGTCGAACCACGTTTTATATTTTTAATTCTCGAGCCGGAAGTACAGTCTTATCTGGCATAGACTAAATCAAAAACAAAATGTTACGGTCGTCTCTAAATGAATAGCAGCATATTCAACATCTCCCTTCTTAAGATTATGTAAATGTGAGTATGAAATATGGATCAGTCTATCAATGAATTAAAGCTACTTAATGACTAGTCTAAAGTTCAAATATGAGTAAATAGGGAGTACCAAAACAGTAAAAGAGTATTCTGTAATTATTACAAAATACTTAAAAACAGCTTAGGTCTCTCAAATACTTATTATCTATATGAGAAAAGCTTTTGAGAACATCAAATGTTTGCTATGTCTTAGTACATGTTCTAATTTAACTGAATTAAGAGTTTCAAATACACTCAGTCACTTAAGTAAATGTATTACACTATGGAACCACGAAATCTGTGAACTTTGACGGAAGTTTGACTTGACGCCCTGATTTTGTTGTTTTAACAGGATTTGTTGTAGGTACTATTGGATCACTGTGAGGTTCTTGTTTCTGTTCAGTTGTAGATGTGGTTGATTTAGGTTCCCCAAAATCGTCTGGTTCTACAGATGGTTTAAACTTGGCCCTGGTAGGTTTTAGGAATTTTATGTTGCGACGATATACATCCCCTGTGTTGTGGTTACGCACTATGTATGATCGTGGAGAGTCATGTTTCCTTTCCACGGTTGCTGGTTCCCAGGTTGACGCATCGTAACGTTTCATTACCACTGACTCACCAACTTGTAGTTTTGGTAGTTCTGTTGAAGAATGTTTGTCATAGTTTAATTTGCTCTTGTTTTGAAGTTTCTTTCGTTTCGTAATTACAGAGCGTGTTGAGACTTTGCTTTTGAGAATCGGCGTTGTCGTTGGAAGTGTTGTTTTCAGCCTTCGGCCTAGGAAAAGTTGTGCTGGAGATTTTCCAAGGCCTTCAATTATAGAATCTCTGTAAATCATAATCGACACATACGGATCACTAGCTTTTTTCAGTAATTTCTTTATCGTCTGGACACCCCGCTCAACATGACCGTTGGATTGAGCATAAATTGGTGAACTGGTTTTATGTTGGAAACCATAGGATTTGGCGAATTGGGCAAAATTGACGGACGCGAATTGTGGCCCATTATCCGAATACACTGTATCCGGAATTCCGTATCGCGAAAATTGACTCTTCATGTACATGATTGTATTGTCACTTGATAAGTCATCGAGTTTTGCAATCTCCGGCCATGAACTGAATCTATCCACTGATAAAAGGTAGTTGTTGCCTTTGAAGTGAAATAAGTCTACACTAATTGTTGACCATGGTCTATCAGCAATTTCAGTCCTTTGAAGCGGTTCTTTCGGATTTCTGTTCGAATTTTCGGCACACTTTTCGCATGAAGATACTTTTTGTTCAATGTCTGTACACATTCCTGGCCAGAATAATGTTTCTCTACCCCTACTTTTGCACTTATTTATCCCTAAATGAGCCTCATGTATTTTCTCTAACATTTCAGGTCTCAGAGATTTCGGAACAATGAGTTTGTGCGATTTGAACAATAAATTGTCTATAACCGAAATTTCGTCACGGAAGCTCCAATACGGCTGTATGTCTTTGTCAATTTCAACTTTACTGTTCGGCCATCCTAACAGTACTATTTCTCTTAACTTTCTAAGAACGGAGTCATTTTCTGTCTCGGTTTGAAACAATTTGGTTTTCTCTTCAGAAATAGGCAAATACTTGATTATGTTTACGCTTAACTCTTCACTGTTCAGTTCTTCGACAGCTTCATTCAAGAAAGCTCTACTCAGGCAATCAGAAATGTACATTTGGTTACCCGGTTTGTATGTAACCTTTATATCATATCTTTGTAGGCTTAGAAGTATTCGCTGTAAACGCGGAGGAGCTTGAAATAGCGGTTTACCGAATATAGCTTGAAGCGGTTTGTGATCGGTTTCTACCTGAACCTCCCTGCCAAACACATACTGATGGAATTTGTTACACCCATACGATATGGCTAACGCCTCTTTTTCAATCTGCGCATAGTTTTGTTGGGCCGTTGTTAAAGCTCTTGAACCATACGCGATTGGTTGATTTTCTTGGAGCAACACTGCGCCAATTCCTTTCGATGATGCGTCAACTGACAGTGTCAGTGTTTTTGTCGGATCATAGTATCTAAGCACTGGTGCTGAACTTACTTCATCTTTTAGTACAGTAAATGAGTCATTTTGCTCCTTTTCCCATGTCCACTCAGTGTTTTTCTCTAGTAGTACTCTTAAAGGCGCACTTTTTTGTGATAAATTCTTAATGAATTTTCCCAAGTAGTTGATGAAGCCAAGGAATGTCATTAACTCTTTCTTGTTTGCTGGCTCTGGCATCTCTTTTATTGCTCTGACCTTCTCTGGGTCTGGTCTAACACCTTCGGATGACAAAATGTGACCAACATAGCTTAATGAACTCTGTCTGAAAAGGCATTTGTCTTTATTCAGTTTCAAATTGTGCTCGCTAACACGCTTTAATACTTGGTTAAGCCTATAGTCATGCTCTTTCATGTCATTGCCCCATATCAAAATGTCATCAACTATTGCTTCGGCACCGTCAATATCCTGAATCATTTCAGAAATTAGTCTTTGATACACTTCAGAAGCAGATTTGATCCCATACGGAAGCCTCGTGAAACTGTATCTGCCATACGGTGTGTTAAAAGTACACAGTTTCTGACTTTCGGAGTCTAGCGGACATTGCCAAAATCCTGATGTCGCGTCAAGCTTCGAAAAAACTTTCGCGTTCGAAATTTGCGGCAAAATCTCTTCGATTGTTTTCAACGGATGGTGTTCACGTTTAATAGCCTTATTCAAGTCTTTCGGATCCATACAAATCCTTAGTTTACCATTTGGCTTAATAACAG
This sequence comes from Fragum sueziense, assembly GCA_963680895.1. Lineage (NCBI taxonomy): Eukaryota > Metazoa > Mollusca > Bivalvia > Cardiida > Cardiidae > Fragum > Fragum sueziense. Next base: position 39,693,630 of record OY804599.1, read on the forward strand.
TCACCATGGAGTTAACCCAGTCTGTTGGTTCTTTCTGTTTAACGATAACTCCTTGTTTTTCCATTGATTCTAGTTCTGTTTTCACTTTGCTTTTGATAGCAAGTGGTATTTTCCTCGGAGCATGGACTTTTGGTTCAACCGATTTGTCTATTGTTATATGATGCTTTTCTGGTAGGCATCCTAAACCATGGAACACTTGGGGAAACAGCTTTTTAATGTCAGCTGGCACTTTCTGTTGATGATCAAGGGAGTTAATTCTCTGAATCAAGTTCATTTCGGTACACGATTCTGCTCCCAATATGGTTTCGGCTTGTTCCATTTTCACTATTTGGAATTTTACGTCATATTCCTGGTTTTTCACTTTCACGGGTTATATAGCATGTCCTAGAGTTTCTAAACTATGCCCACTGTAAGATTTGAGGATGGAACTGGATCGCTTTATTTTGTACTGTGGATCTATTAGTTTTAGATTTTTTTTCGACATTACATTACATTTGGCCCCTGTGTCAATTTGCATTTGTATGGGTATGCCGTTGGTTTCTCCATCTACCATCCAATTATTTGTTAATGAATTAACATTGTATTTCTCTCCACTAAGTTCTATGATCATGCCGACATAGAACTCATCAGACGACGACACTTCCGACTCATCAGACTCATAATATGCTAATTGGTTTACTCTTTTTGAGCGTTTGTCCCTTTTCGGTTTTCTGTCTCTTGGTACCGATTTACATTTTCTAGCATAATGGTTTTGCTTACCACACTTTTTACACGTTTGACCCATCGCTGGACACTTTTCTGTTTGGGAGTGTGACGCGAATCCGCACCTAGAACATTCTTTTGGTTTGTCCCTTTTAGATTTAGGCCTTGCTCCCTTTTCAGCTATTGTATTCACATGGTTGTCAGGATTCTGCATTTTCTGAGATTGCGCTTTCGCTATTTCATACGATTTCACAATGTCTAAAGTTCTATCAAGTGTCAAATCTGACCCTTCACAAATTAGCTTCTCTCTCGCTTTTTGGCTTTTGACACCAATCACGATACGATCACGCACCATTTCATCTGGATCATGGTACGCACAATCCCTGACTAATGTCTGGAGGTCTGTCACAAACTGATCGAAGGTATTATCACCCTGGAAACAAGTGTGGAATTTGTACCTATTGTACACGACGTTTGTTTTCGGTTTCACGTGGGCTTCAAACTTGGTAATGTGAGCTGCAAGACTTTTCTTGTCGTCTGCCGACAGGTCCCATGTCTCGTACAAAGTTCTGCCCTTGTCCCCGACCCATATCATGAGGTAGGCACATTTTTCAGGTTCCGATTTTTCCTTCAGAGGTCCGGTGAACACAAAGTTTGCATGGGTCACGAACCTTTTCCAGGCCGATTCGACGTCTGGTGCCTCCCAATTCATACAAGGCGCCGCACAGCTTAGTCCTTCCATCATGGATTCGTCGATTCTGACACCATGTAACGTTTAAATGACTGAGAAAGTCGAACCACGTTTTATATTTTTAATTCTCGAGCCGGAAGTACAGTCTTATCTGGCATAGACTAAATCAAAAACAAAATGTTACGGTCGTCTCTAAATGAATAGCAGCATATTCAACATATGGTCTCAAAATCTATTTTGAATTTTGGTCAACTGGCAATTGAGTCTGAGAAAGGGTTTTTTGGTAATGAAAACCCATTTCGCCTGTCCAAAAGTGGTTATAAGAATTGTACGTCCTTTCGGACGTCCAATTAAAAACGGATCCTTTTAATGCGACAGGGGTCCGTTTTTCAGGTGTACAATTTGAACGGAAATTTTACGCAATTTAAACCTTCAGAAATCGAAGTAGAATAATGCAAACTATGCCGGACTGCACAGAATGGTAGTCTGACAAGTTACCAGTCAGGAGATGTAAAGAAGTTTGCATAACACTGATTCAGCGTTTAGAAAATGATGTTTGAAAAGCAGAATTTTCATTATGTTCCAAAGCTCGAAAATTTTACAATGTAATCTCCATAGGAAATTGAAATCGCTATTGCATGGACATCTGGGAACAATACTAGTCGAAGGCATGGTTAAAAATCCCCTGTAAGGCCTGCAAGATGTTGCAAAAAAACCCAATCGAAAAACGTGATTAATTTGTGAATACCAAACGTTTTAAATTCCCTCTTTGTTTATGTCAAAGGGAGGTAATTCGTACAGATTAGACATTGACTTTAGAGCTTGCTACAAGAGATAAGTGAGATTTTATGTGCTTTTTTGGCAACCTGAATATGACCAATTGCGAAAAAATAATGATGCGTTTTCTGCGCATGCGCATATGAGGATTTAGATGAAATTAGCTCAAAACGCATTAAGGGCTGTAACTCTGGCATTAAAGAAGACAAGGCAATGGAATTTCGACAAAATGATTGCTGAAAGCCCGGGAAATAACGTCAAAGTATATTTCATGCTATCAGTTTGATACTTTTCCAGAAATAAGAAATCTTGAAGTGTAGTGTTTTCACTTTTGTTCAGTATATTTTGGGACACCCTGTACAAAGTTTGTACTCATGTGTATTACATTGTAGTTTTTTAGGCCAGTCACTTTAGCCGAAAAGTAGGCCCAACCCACCACTAATTCTAACAGAAACAAAACAAACATTTTTATAATCTATAACCATTTACCCATTCTAGAAAAAAAGTCCTCAAATGTTACTCGAGGGGAAATATGAAAAAAATCAATCTTACTAGGAGACCCCTTCAAAGCAAGCCAAAAGTATGTTTTGGGGTGTAGGCATAGAAAACAGTCTTCTGAAACCAAGTATGCTATTGTGGATGGAATATTTTACGGATAATTTAATAAAAGAGGTTTATAGAGTGAAAAACATCGATTATGCTATTTTTCTTTATTTGAATTTTACATGGAAAGTGATTTTGCGAGCGAAATTTCCCCACCCACTCATGTATTAAGGTTAACTTATCCAAATACTTTTAAACCCTTCGCTGTACCTAAATATTAGACTTCTAGTTCGAAAGCTGCTGTAGACGACAAAAATTCTTTGAAAAAAAATGGATTTGTATACATTATAGAAAAATAACAAGAGAAAAACGTATTGATGCAAAAGGAGAAAAATCTGATTATCAGCACTTTCTTCATTTTTTAAGAGTCGGTTCTCTTTAGAGACGTCAAATCAACGACTGCTATTCAGTGCTGATTGAATTTTGTTTTCTTGTTATACAATCAACCAATCATGACATTGTCTGAGATAAGGTCACCGGTCCATAAAACAAATCACTATATAATGAATTTAAGTCATTAAAGAAATGAAGTTATGTTTATGTTTTCTATTTAGTACAATTCAAGATTATGTGTGAAAAGATAGTAGATCTTTATGAATGTTTAACGATCTACATTACCCAAATAGGCTACTAGAACTGCTTTGTTATAAGGGTATTTCATAAGGCATGTTAAGCTTTCAAATGAAATAAGAACATGTAGGCCTGTGGTATTTCATTCATACAGAATTTAAAAATCAATTCGTAGATATGATAATGCAATTTTGTGCAACTTACTTACATTGTACAATATGCTGGAACACGTCATTAGGCCTACTACGTCATTGTTGACGTCTTCTAATCGTATATATATATATATTTTTTTCAAAATTGGCTTTATCAAGGGAAAATATCAGAAAATTATGTAATTACTCAAATGAAGAATGCACATTTATAAACGTAAATAGCTAATCAGTAAGAATCAGGTGAACAGCTTCAAGAAGTTTGAAGACATGGGATCACCAACATACATGTCTCTAATCGTGAATATTATTTAGAAACCGGATGCCCATCTTCGCGGATTTAGTCCGATTTTTTTGGAATCGCGATACGCCGCTTAGTTGCCCAGCTTGTTGTTATGTTGTAGCAACAATTCATTAGTGTCATTCTAAATGCATTTGACGTTATTTCGTCCATTATTGATGACGTCATTAATACACCTTCTATTTCGCGTTCTACGCCATACAAACAGGGTAAAAATTAGCTATTTTTTTAGTTGTCGCAAGTATAATAGTTCGTCGACTAAAAGTTGATGAATGCTCTCTATTGAAGTGAAATTCGCTTATCTCCGCGTTACGAAATTGCAAATGCAATACTTTCCCCGTCCTTTATCACAGACACCATAGAGATTCGTTGTCTCTAGTTTCCTTAAATTCAAGGGCAGATTATTCAGAAACAAATACAGTTATCTAAATTCTGTGAGCAGTGTGTACAATTTGACACCATGGAGATACATTGTGGCTAGTTTGATTGAATTCGGGTCGAAACTGTAGGAGTTGCGCACACGAGAAAATGGGCATTTTTGAGAAAATGGGCATTTTTTCTCTAATTCAAGGGAAAATAATTCAGAAACGCAAACAGTTATTTAAATTCCATGAGCATTGTGTACAACTAGACACCGTAGAAATTCATTATGGCCAGTTTGATAAAATTCTCATAAAAACTGTAGGAGGAGTTGCGCACACAATAAAATGGGCATTTTTATGGGCATTTTTTATTCAAGCGCAGATAATTCAAGAACGAAAAGAGTTATCTGAATTCCGTTAGCAGTGTGCACAACTAGATACCATAGACATTCATTATGGCAAGTTTGATCAAATTCTGATCAAAACTGTAGGAGAAGTTGCGCACACAAGAAATTGATAATGGACGGACGGAAGGACAGACGGACAGACGGACGACCAGACCATAACATAATACGACCCTTCGGGCGTATAATAACAAAAAGAATGTGTGGACTTCAATCCAAGTGGTTTGGGGCGAGTAAAGGATGATTTTCTCGCAAATTGTGTAATTCCGATTTGAATGATCTATATCTGACGGATGTAATAATATTAGAGTCACATTGAGCTTCCGTACTTTTAAAAATCGATCGCAGATAATTCTATTTAAAGCTAAACTATTTTTACTTATTCGTTATATTTATCCTTTTATATTTTTACATAACGAATACATTTTTCAGTTTTAATATAAAATTCAATCAAATTAGAAATAATATGTGACAAGTACAGCGTAAGAGAAGCACGTGGTAATCGAGAAAATGTATGGTGGTTAGGATGGACCAGTGTTTTACGATCATATCAAGGCATATTTTAGCGTGATTTAACACCATTTCCCCCCAGATTTGCCCTGAGGACTTTTGATATGTTGATCATGATATAAAATACTTTCGTTCAGTTACAAAATTATTTCTGTTAGAATTAGTGGTACCCTAAATGCTAAAGTGACTGGCCTATTTTGTCTATACTAGCTTTAGACAATTTTGGGACAATGCGGATTATTACCTTTTTAGAAACGGTTATTATAAAGAGGAAACGCTGACGCTGATATTTTCGTCCAGCCGGAAATCTGATTGTTTCTGTGATACATCCGGTCAATTTAAGGTAGAATACCCGTGATGTAGCCATTTTTTAGATAAATAATACATTGGATTTTTTGAAGCGCCGTCGTTACGTATCCAAACTTATTCGGGCGCGGTCGTACACATTCGGCGGTGGAAAGTTCTACAGCCGAGTGTTTTCGACGTCGTTCGAATTATTCAGACGTCGCGCGAATGTCATTAGGGTAGACTCCCTTATTGGTCCACATAGATATTACGATAAATCAGGGTTCTGCTTAACTGATATAACCAAATAGATGTAGAGACAGACATATCAAAACTGTTCTTTTCTTGACAAATCAACGAATTCACTGAGACACGCAAAGGACAGACAAACAACTCTTTGCTTAAGGTATCCAACCGTCAAAATCACCAAAGAGCCAGATACGAAATTTGAAAAGTGCAAATAATTCCTAAACGGTGTAACATTTCCATTCCAAATACAAACATAAGCATTTTGCACGGTTTAGAATTTTGAATAAAAGCATACTTATGGAAATATTTGCTAAAATGTTAAAAATTACCTCCCTTGCATATATGAATATAGAGTAAAATGATATTTGTAAATTATTTTCTTCTTGAAATCCGGCACGGTGATTCATCTTATGTGAAGTGTGTGAAATTTGATGGATTTCGTATGGCTAGAAAGTGTAGATTTTTTCAGGGTCTGTAAACCTTAATGACATCTCAATTTGATGTTCTCAGCTTAAAAAAAGGCAGCTTTAAAAAAAGCAAGCGGAAAATCGTTAAGATTTTCAGCATTTTCTCCTTCTGTCTCAATATTTACTCCAGATTACGATAATTACCGGTATTCACAAATCCTATTTTTATCTTCCTCCAGTTCGCACCATACACAACTTTCAAATGGAAACAGTCTACTTTCTGTACTTTGCGAAATCGTTAATGGTCCTCATAAATATCAATGTACATTATAACTGTTACCAACAAATTCACTGGTGGTGAACTCGGCCAAAGCGAGGGACGTTTTTTCGCGATCAATGTATTCCGTCGGTGTTGTTATAAAATATCGTAACTACGGCTTTATCGAAGCCGTAGTTACGAGATTTTATAACAACACCGACCGTCTGTCAATACAAAAGGGTGAACCCGGTCTGGTTTTAGAGCAAGTTCATTGTCATCAGAAAAAAATCTATAAACTCACATTTAAACGCGAAATATCTATACCCTGTTGTAGCGAAAATTGTTTTAGTTCACCAAAAGTGAAATTGATGAATAGGCATACACATAAAAAATATTCACTTCTTGTTGAATCAACGGACTTACCGACACACGCAAAGGACATTTCACTCATTACCAGACGGAATTATTTTAGACTGGTCTAAATTCAAAGGTGTCGCAGACGGATATTTTACATTTCTGTATTTTTGTACAGAAAACATTATGGGAAACGACGAAATTGCTGGTTACAAGCAATTTCTTGATTTCCAACAATGTTTTCAAGGGCAGTTCTTAGGGGGAGTCAAAAAGCGTCACTGTGTGGGAATGATTTCAAGAAGGGGAAAACTAAAAGAAACTACATTTGTGTTGTCCAGTATCATTTCAGCATTTCTTGTTACAACATTTCGCTGCTTTAACCCTTTCCTAAACGACAAAATTTTAGGGTGATTCACTTCAAAAACTGCCACAGATGACAAAATGGATGTTATTTAAGTTATGATTTGTGTAGAATATGGCACAGAAAATATTGAGACAAAAGGAGAAACTGTTGGTTATCAGCAGTTTCTTCTTTTGTTTCAATGTTTTCCCAATACTATTCCACCAGGGACATCAAAACCAGGTCTTGTTTGGGAAAGGGTTAGACAAAAACTTCGTAACTGCAGCTTAAAACAAGCTGCAGTTACGAGGTTTTTGTTGAAAAGTGACGATTTTTTTTTTTTTGGAATCTCCTCACTTCAAGACATAAAAGGGAGTTAAATTGGCATACACTGGCTCTGTTCCTCAAACAATGCGTTGTGGCGATAGGTTTATCAGTATGCTCTAGTCCTTCGCTTTTTCAGAAGGCTTATTATCAAAAACAAAGATTCTTCCCAATAACAACGACAGATTCCTAGTAACTTCACAATAAACTGATAGATTTTACCGTTTTCCTTCAAACCTCTATCTAAAAAGAAATGTTGTAGGTAAAGAAATAACCAAAAGAAATTTTGTATGTAAAGAAATAATCAATTTTGTATTAAAAGACCGTTTCATTCAAGGACTACTTTTGGGGTCCCTAAACATGGTCTCTTACAACAAGATTGACTGTATAAATAAAGGTTCATATCAAAAGACATTCACCATTGGCAAATCGCTTAGACACATACCTTTTCGTATACAACCATTTTCTTTAAAACGAATCCTCCAGAAAAAAAAAAACAAGAAGATTTTCTAGGAATTGTTTGAATCAGATTTTCCAGAAATTGTTTGAATAACAGAAATTAAGCAGACACGTTTGGATCTCATTATTTAGCACAAAATCGCGTTTCGGTGATGCAGACAGAGATATTGTCAGGATAACGTTTAAAAGTTGTCAAGGTCTCATAGATTCCCCTACGAAATAGTCCCTTATTTCTCATTGGATCAGATATTCAGAGAGTCAATTCATAAAATAAGAAAAGTCTTTCAATTTTTTTTTTCTTTTTTTCGTTATCATTTTGAATTAGAGAATCGTTAATGACATATTTTCAACTTGCTATCCCTAATAATCATGAAGTGCACTTACTTAATGTCCAAACAAACAATGGTTTAATGGCTGCTTGTATGAACATTAATATTGATATGCTTCCCTCTTAATTAAAATAGAAAAAAATACATTTTCTCTCACGATCATATTATGACATATTTTTGTATGATACAAAGAGAAATTATTCTTAATTTTCAACACAGTTTTGCATGAGTGTGTTTGCATCTTGCAGTTGTGAGACACCCAAGATTCAAACCACCCCCTGCAAAATGGCAAAGAATTTTGTGCTAAAAATAGACAAGGTTTAACGTTATGTTTTGATAAACCGTCGGTGTTGTTATAAAATTTCGTAACTACGGCTTAAATCAAGCCGTAGTTACGAGATTTTATAACAACACCTACGAAATACTATTTTGTTGGTCCGAATTTACGTCACGATAAACTGGATAAAATCGTTCCCTATTACAGTAGTTATGAGTTCGATATCGTGATTTTTACATATTAGGTATATACGTCCTATCTATGGGCATTATGAAAACGCCGTTACAATAGGCCCCTAGTTACTGATATTACACTGGACAACGTAATGTCATTTCTATTTCTTTCCCCTCTTTTCACACACCGTTCATCCAGATACAAAATACACGGATTGGTCTTCCAAACGCGGATTTGAAAATCAACAACGTGGGAATACACAAGGTAAGAAAACATCAACATATAGCCTTTTAATTGCCGCAATATAAATAAGTGTTTGTGCAGAGCTGATGCAAAATGGTTTACCTTGAGGGTGCTGCAGTTTCATAACAATAGATTTGAGTAAACTATAGATACAAGCGATTTTAAATCGTAAATCACTATTTTCTCGCCTACTTCCCGTTTTGTTTTATATTTGCAGAAATTATTTAACTGGTTTCGAGCAAATATCTCTTCAAAATAAGTTTTCGACATCTATGGAACAAATCTATACCATTCATCAAACTGGAAGAATAAATTTTGGGTGTCTAAAGCCATGTTTAAAAATTAGCCTAGTTTGCTTCAAGGTACAACTTACCACGGATGTTGATACCACACACCACGGATGAATCACATAATTTGGGTAAAACAAACTCGGATGCGAAAATCGGGTTTAATAGTGCAAAACACTTAAAATGACGTTTTCTAATTAAAATACAATGACAAATGCTTGATTTTTATAAAGTAAACGTGCTATAACCGCATCCCGTTGACTTTTATAGTCGGTTATTTACTTTGCATCACACGCTTAAGAATTTTATCTTATGTACCAAACTGTGTTTTGGAATGATCTTTGTTCTATTTATTCCAGATACAAAAACCTTTCTAAAGAAGTAGTTCAGAGCGCTGATATTTCATTACCGCCCTCAATCACTTGATCATGTTACCGCTGTGTCTTGTGTGTGTTTGAGACCTATACGAGGCACATATGAGAGAAGCCAAGTTCTGCTTGCGGGTGTACCAGGTGATTTTTCTTGGGGTTCTCCTGCTTTCGCACCACCTACTGACTGTCCCGTCTCATTCGGGTTGAAATAATCTTAAAAGGGACGTAAAATTGAATAAAAAAGAAGAAGAAAAATCTACTTGATCAGAAACTTTAAATATGAACCTAAATGATCAGTCACCGTTCACGATTTATTAAATGCTTATCATAATTGTTTACGAAGCACTTTCGAATTATCTTTTTGGATTTAACGCTTGCTATATTTTTAAATCCGCAACTGTGATATTTCTATGAACGTGTACATGTACGAGCTTGTTGGGAGCAAAAAGTCATAATTAACCCTTTCCCAGATGGCAAAATTTTAGGGTGGTCCATTTTGAGAACTTCTGCAGACGACAAAATAAATGATATCAAATGCAGAAAATGTGCATTGTATTGCATAGAAAATAATGAGAGAAACGGAAATAAATGCTGATTATCAGCATTTTCTTCTTTTGTCTCAATGCTTTTCCAATTGAGTTTCTAATAGACACGTCAAAACCAGGTCTTTTAACAGTTTGGGAAAGGGTTAAGTGGCCGTTTTATCATTTGTTTATTTCAGAGCTATGGATTTTCGTTGTTACTACTGCCCCTTGAAGTTTTGCGACCTTGAAACAACAATCGATCATTGTACAACAAAACATAATACAGACCTTCTACGATACAGACAGCTTGTTCTATGTCCAGAGTCTGGGCATATAAAATACCAATCAAAGTTCCACGAAGGTCTAGTTCCAAGGGAGCTTCATGGGGCCATAGGGGGGACATACCCCTTTTCTAAATTATTAGGGGGGTCAGGCCCCCAACTGACACCCCTCTTCCTACGCCTATGTATTTTGTTTTACATGCTGTCGTAGAGGGCCTTTCATAAAGACTTTCACTTCAACCCACACTAAAGAGTAAGAGAGACAATCATGGTAAATATTCTTGGCAATATCTTCATGAAAGAAATGCACCCATATACCGTATGTTTACATGTAATAATTGACAGACATGCGTAATAGAGTTGGTGTTTGAATATCGAAGATGAAAACCTCTTGGGGCTCACTATCAAACTGCAATGAAACAAGATGATAATGAGGATTTTAATCCTAAAATTTAAAGATTGAAAACAAAGACACGGACAACTTATCTGTTAATATGCAGCTGATATTCGTCTATCCCTTTATAAAACATGTAAACATGGTTTACTAATGTCTTTACCGTCGAAAGTGCTCATCCACAAGCCTTTTAGTTTTAGTGAGCCAAAATAAGCCATAATTGGTCTTAAACCAAACATCTATTTACTCTAAACGATATCAAATTGGTTTTAACAAGGATGCAGCCAATTTTCCTTAAAAAAAGACCGGAATTTGCTTTTTATTATCCGTGTCGGTTGTATCGATGGGTCCGAGTTTGTTTTACCTACTGGAGAATTTGCACCGTGGTATGTTGCACCAAAGCAACTGACAGTACCCAATTTCAAATAGTTCTTGTTCTTTTTCTGTACTTTTTTATGGGTTCTTGTAAAGAAAACACTTGAAGCGATCCCCGATCCTCCATGAAACACCAATTTGACAATAATTATGTGCTTTAATAATGATTTACAGACATTCTTACCAAGATTTTTCTCTTTTCGTGCATCAAAGTCAGATTCAGTAGCATATATTTCTCTTACTAACAGATTTTATGAGAAAGGATTTTAGGTAAACATTGGCAAAGTTATGTACGTTTTCATCGTATGTAATACAAAAATCAACTCAGCCGATATTCGTTGTAATTAAAGATAATAAATACTCACTCTTTTTTCCCGCTGTTCAAAATAAAATTGTTTACATCCGCGTTTGGAAGACCAATCCGTGTATTTTGTATCTGGATGAACGGTGTGTTCTTTGCGTGCCACAATAATTTCGTTGATTTGACCAGAAGGGAAGTTTTGAACGTGTCTGTCTATACATCAATTTGTGTGTAACAGTCTTCGGAACCCTGATTTATTGTAATACATGAGCATATGTGGACATTAATGTTTTTCCAAACGACAAAAATAGACTTTTCCAATATGAAACATGTGCAGGCTACGAAATGGATGAAGATAAAAATGTGATTTGTGAATAATGCAATACAGAAAATATTGAGACAAAAGTAAAACTAGACACAATAGATCAAGTAATATGATCAAATTCCGGTTGAAACTGTAGGAGCAGTTGCACACACAAGAAAATTCTAACAGACAGACAGATTGACAGACGGACGGACGACAATGGCCGTAATATATTTACGACCCTTTGGGCGTATGAAAATGCTGATCATCAGCATGTTCTTCTTTTGTCTCGCTATTTTCCCACATGCCTTTTTTCAGGTGTAAACGTCAAAACCAATTGATTTTTTTTTGGCAAAGAGTTGAATAGTCACTTGCGTGTTTCAGTGATTTCGTTGATTTGACCAGAAGAGACAATTTTTGACGTGTCTGTCTCTACATTAATTTGTTGATAACAGTTATGCAGAAACATGATTTATCGTAATATCTATGTGGACCATTAAGTTGACTGGACATATCACAGAAACAATCAGATTTCCCAATGGACGGAAAAAATCAGCGTCAGCGTTTCCTTTTTATGATAACAGATTCCAAAACGACAATAATCTACTTTCTAGAAGCCTGGCATGAAAAATATCGTCAGTTTAAATGCAAAACCTTGTATCTCATGTTTTGAACAATTTTAAAGGGAAGAGGCTACTTGAAATTAAGGACATATTGTTCACATGTTATGTGTTATTAACATTGATACAGGCCCGTAGGAACATGGGTATAGCCCGCCAAAGTTGGCAAAAAATGACATTTTTTTCTTAATTTTACACTGAAAAATTTGGGAAAATCCAAATTAGCCCGTATTAGCCCCCCCCACCTAATATTCAGGACAAGGGCTTTATCCTCCCATATGAAATTGCTTCCTACGGGCCTGTGATAAATATCCCAAAGCCTGCAATAATTGTCTCAACCGGACAGACAAGATTTTACTTTGAAAATCGGCAAAATCGACGTACGAGGTTTTGCATTTACGCCGACGATATAGGAAAATTCTTCTTTTGTTCTTTCAAACTTGCTGCATGCCCGAAGGGTTCAAATAGATAGGATATAATTTTGTCGTCTGTCATTTTGTCTTATATAGAGTCGTCTGTGAAATTGTTATGCATTGCTGAATTAAGACAGATAGATATCTTTTGTTTGCGTGAAATTGTTAAGGTCTGTTCACGAAGAAAACGTCTGGGGATTTACCTTTCCTTTTTGTTTAGGAAGAATATGTTCCTGTCGTGAATAGTTTGTCTACAGTTGATTGTTTAAGTACAAGCCCTTCTTTCATTAACAAGGATAAAAAGAATTCTAAAAAAGATATCAATCGAATAAAAGACAAATTGGTAAAATCTCTGAGAAAATCTGCACTGACAAACAGAATAACAACGGTATACATTGTAATTCGCTTTTTAAACATAATTCATGTCAAAATAAGCGTATTCTAATTCGATGCGGTCGCGAAAACAACTGATGAAATATGCTGAGTCAAAAAAGAAAGTGTGCATAGAGAATAACTAGAATTTCTATCTTAATGTTGAATCATGATATTACAATATTGGTATCAAATTAAAGATAATTCAATTGCCTATAAGTGGGGGTCTTTTTCAAATGTGTGAAATGGAATATTGTTTGGGTTTTCTTAAGAAATTTGAGATAGGGGTCAATTTCCAAATTCACAGAACTTGCTGACGATGGTGAGAATATAAAATAAAGCAATTTTCTTGGGATTTCTTCTTCAATTTCTATTGTGACATGCCTTCAATGAATGACGGCAAACATTTGTGGTCTCACTGATCGAACATAACGTTTCACTGTATCGTTTGGAATTTCATTGCGTTCATGTTGAAAGACATATTCCATGTCCTGCAACTTCTTTAACTGGACCCTATAGTTAGTGAAACTCAGACGGAAAAAATATTCCACCTTACACCATACTCAGGACTATTTTTCACGCATTCCGTGCGGATGACGATGTCCCTAATGCAGGCGTAACGTAAGATTTTGGCATCATGATAATGTGAAAAACATAATGGTGTCACATCTCGAATGGGCCGTCTATCTGCATTCGCAGATTTCCAATGTTGCTTACGTGTACTTGCTGTACTGAATCGCCGTAAATGGTGCAGTTTTGAAACGTTGACGTAAGGGCGTCAACGTCATGTAACGCTCTGGTCTAGTTATTGCTGCATTCGGTTTATCAGACTGAAGCCAATCAAAAGTGTATCCTCTCTTTTTAGCAACATGATTGCAATCGCGTAATTTTATAATGATGACATTTAAACGACAACGACACCTTTTACGCCGGTTCAAGTCACTAATAAAACTAACGTGTGAAATATGTCGTGTTTACTAAGACGTAGCATCTTTGGCTATTCAGCATATTGAATTTTTATGTTTGATTTAACTTTAGTACACTTTGAATACAGATTTAAGACAATAAATTTCATTATGAAGCGGTTGTTTTCATAACCACGTGCAAAAAGGTGCTTACGACGTTTAGTGATATGCCAGACAATTCAATTCCCCAAAGTTGCCTCCCATGTCAATAGACATGAGAATGTTGATAAGTTAACTCCGTGTAGAAGTTTGGCGAAGTTAATTGCAGCGGTTACGTAGATATATTAGGTAGAAGTATGCACACTTTCTTTTTTGACTCAGTATATAATGATACACAAAAAAAAGTGTACATTTGGTTACAGGAAAAAAAGTTGTACACTTATTTAATCATAATGCGGTACCAAAATTTACAAAACATTAGCCAACTGTAAGACAACTTCAACGAGTATCTTCCAGAAAGAGCCATTTGGGCGATACCACGGTAGGTAACCCACGTGACTTTTGGGAAGCGTTCACACCGAAAAAGTCGCCCGCTTCAAGGTACGTTTTGTTTAATTTCTCAGCTTATACGCAACGGATTTTGACGAGATAAAGAGCACCGTACGCGCATTTGAGAGGGCCACTCCCGTTTGTAACTCACTCTGCTCCAAATCAGTTTTATTCGGTGCACATGAACTCTTCCTACTTTCGTTTTGTACCAAAAAAACTTTCGCTTAAATGTTTGAAGAAAACCACTGGATTGTGAGCAGAGTGAGTTACAACCGGGAATGGCCCACTCAATTGCGTGTTCGGTGCATTTTATGTTACCACAATCCGTAGAGTATAAGCTGAGAAATTAAACAAAACATACCTTGAAGCGGACGATTTTTCAGTGTGAACTCTTCCCAAAAGTCACGTGGGTTACCCACCGTGGATACACGATGTTTTGTAATTTGAAAATCCGTATATCTTTGTTATGTATCGCATCAAACTTTTGATATATTTTTTATACAGATCGATTGAAAAGCAACTTTAATGCTACAAAAACGTGCAGGAACATCACCAATTCAGCAATTTCCCAAATAATTCCACAGAAAATATGTGCTATAAAATTGATAAATGATAATTATCGTATTGTGCGAATGCCATTACATCAGCCGGGATTGCATAAGATGCACCTGCCATTAATGCAAAATATTGCAAAACAGAAATTTTAAAATCATCAATTAGTTTTGTTTGAATGAGGTGTTTCAAACAGATTGGCTTGGTGTTCCTTTCTGAGTTTTTAAAATGCTTATCCCTTTCCCTGGATCGACGCCACTTATAGAAACAACTTTGGAAAGTATTACGAGAAAAGAAAACATGTTATATCTCGATTGTATACTTTTAACACAGCATTGAACCAAAATGTTAAGATTCAATTTCAAAACATTTTTATAAATCGCATGTTTTCAAGTATCTTGTCATCCTCTTTGGAGACAACAAGACAACAGTTCCGAATAATTAAGGTGGTTCAACCCTTGTGAGATTCGCGTGACGTCGAAATTATTCGGACGAGGTCGACAACATTCGGCGATGGAACTTTCCACCGCCGAATTTTTACGACCGCGCCCGAATAGGGTTGGATACGTAACGACGCCTCTCCAACAAGAGCTGTCCATAAGGCAGCGCGCTCGACTTTTCTAAGTTGCTTAACTCAGAATTTCTAAGTCAAAAAAGGTTAAAATTCCAGTAAATTAAATATGAGAGTAACGAATCTTTGCCTAGAGGCTAATATTATGGTCACAAAAGCATGTGCAAAGTTTCAGAGCAATAGCATACGTAGAAACAGATGTTTGAAAAAACTTTAACCTTTGTTGCAACACCGACGCCAACGCCAACGCCAACGCCGACGCCCGGGTGACAGTATAAGCTCTCATTTTCTTCGAAAAGTCGAGCTAAAAACGATGTTTTATTAATCTCAAAATGGTCACATTACGGGTATTCTACCTTAATCACGAAATAGTGCGTATAATTTGTGTGAATTGAGGTAATGTTTAAAAAGAAAACAATAAACTTATCAAACACCATCTTCGCAAGCAAAGGGTTCTTCCTCCAATTTATTCCTTACGAACAAATTTGAGGTAGAACCCTTGGCTTGCGAAGATTATAAATCCTTAGCGTTCGACCTACTATTTTGACCAATGAAATTGCAGTATATTTTAAAATTTCGCCGCTATATTTCGCATAAACGAGACTGTCAGCTTGTTTATGTGACGTCTATACATAGCCACGCCCCCTTATCCAATGAACCGCAAGCGAACACTTAGTCAGAATAGAGTCTGTGTAGTAGGATTCTATTCAATGCGTCAATGCGCTGCGCGTATTTGAATGTTTATTTCGCGTAGAATCTACTATACAGCTGCTCTGATCTAATACTTCAAGACCATAGACGAGAGTAGACATTACCACGTCACTATTATGTATGTAACATTCCTGGTTATCTTTGCAAGAAGTCAGTTTTGATCAAACTAATCTATAATTACAAAATCAGCACCATTTTCTATATTTTCGCGAGAACCTGTAGACCTCACGGGGACTGAATCTCGAAATATGGCTTCACCTTTATTTTGCAAATTTCCCCATCAAACCAATTTTGCTTGGTAAAATAGGAAAACCGTTCTAAAGTAATTGTCTGCATTTTATTAAATTATGAATCGTTTCCAGGAATTTAGGGATGAAAAAAGTCCTCACGAAATCTCTGAGACATTCAATTTGCATTTGATTTCCAAAAGTCCATTTGAATGGGATTGTATGAACAGAAAATGCAACAGATACGGTACTTGAGAGTCGGGAGTTGGAAGTGAGGACCGTTATAGCATTTGAGACCATCATGAAACCAGATCAGCCTGTACATACGCACAGTCTGATCAGGATCCATGTTGTCCTCTTTTTTTTCTTATCAGAAAATATCAGTGTATCCATATCAGATTTATGTACTGATTGATCTGACAAGATGCAGTATTCTTCCCATGACAATAAGCTGTAAGGGCCCTGCTACGGCTTTGCGTAAAATGGCGGTATGCCCCTAAAGCTTCAAAAGTACCCCACAGCTTATATATTAATTTCCTTCAGAGCGGATCGAAGATCTCTTTTAAATAAAAAGGAAAGGGGATAACCAATGTCGATATAAAGTTATCAGACACAGATCAAAATCAATAGACAATAGTCAATGACTAAATCATGAAAGAAACAGTCCTCTCCAAATGAAAACGAAGTGTCACCGAATCCCCTGGTGGAAATATACTCAGTTCCAAAAGAAAGTGTGAACTTTCGCTTTCTGCTTTACCTTCATTTTCACAAAGTTAATGACATCAAAGTGATATCATACTTCAGATTAAACCTTAAAGAAAATTACATCAAAACAGACGTCGATAGAATTGTTCATTATCATGCATACACGCAGCCAGATCATAATGGTGTTGATGGTGTTGAGATTTTCTTACAACTTCTTCTGTGGAAAGAGCTACACATCTATAATATGCCATTGTACGGTTTAACCATGCATTCAAAGCCATTTCCACGCTAAAGTTTGAATTTTCCTGTAGACTTTACGTGTGCGTCAACGTTAGTAATCGCTATGTTAGCAGTCTAGTAAACTGTCGTCGAACGGTGCAACGACTTTCTGCAGCAAAGAACATAAATACCGTACAAGTTCAAATTTGTTGAGGACTTAAGTTTTCACCAGGTTCGGTCCTGTTCAATTGTTCAATTTAAGGTATATGACCCATCATTAAACACACCACTTTCTAGCCATACGAAATACATCAAATTACACACACTTGTAAATACACTTCACATAAGTTGATTCACCATACCGGATTTCAAGATTATGCTTCAAGAAGAGAATAATATACAAATATTGTTTTAGTCTACATTCATATGCAAGGGAGGTAATTTTGAACTTTTTTGTCAAATATTTTCATAAGTATGCATTAATTCAAAATTCTAAACCGTTCAAAATGCTTATGTTTGTATTTTGAATGGAAATAAGATATAGTTTAGAAATAACTGGCACTTTTCAAATTTCGCCTCTAGCTCTTAAGTGCTAATGATGGGTTGTATACGTTAAGGTTTACGAACTGAGAATAAAAACACCACTTTCTAGCCATACGAAATGCATCAAATTACACACACTTGTAAATACACTTCACATACGTTGATTCACCGTGCCGGATTTCA
Organism: Fragum sueziense; assembly: GCA_963680895.1. Taxonomy (NCBI): domain Eukaryota; kingdom Metazoa; phylum Mollusca; class Bivalvia; order Cardiida; family Cardiidae; genus Fragum; species Fragum sueziense. The sequence goes on from OY804599.1 coordinate 39,711,806, forward strand.
AGATTATGCTTCCAGAAGAAAATAATTTACAAATATTATTTTACTCTATATTCATATGCAAGGGAAGTAAGTTTGAACATTTTTGTCAAATATTTCCATAAGTATGCATTAATTCAAAATTCTAAACCATACAAAATGCTTATGTTTGTATTTAGAATGGAAATGTAGCACAGTTTAGGAATTACTAACACTTTTCAAATTTCGCCTCTGGCTCTGCATTTCATTCTCAGTTCGTAAACCTTAAGATCGATAACTCATCCAGCACGTGAGGCATATGTGAAACACTAAAAATGCAAAGTCGCAACCAAGCCGAAAATTCGTGCGTGCTGTGTGATTGCGTCAACAATATACCGTTGGTAAATAGTCTTGAGATGTGTCGTACAAAATTTCCTGATTTTCGAGATATTCAAAATTTAAAAGTGCATACTTTCTTTCAGAACTGAGTATACAATGTACCATTGGCTGCAATTTACTTGTGATGGATTTTGCTTGTGATTTGCAATTTCCCATTTCAAACGACTAAACAAAATTATTTAAAAGGTTTTTTTTGTTGTTGTTGTTGTTTTTTTTGTTTTTTTTTTTTTTTTTTTTTTTTCGTTTTATGAATTGAAATGTTCCGAATATCTGATATCAACGAGAGTCTAGGGGATATTTTGTAGCGGATTCCATGAAAGCTTTTTAAACTCTAACCCTTTTCCAAACGACAATATTCTTGATTGTCAGAACTCAATTTTATCCAGATCACTATGACTTAATTTCGGACAGACAATAGTAGTCTGTGTGTGTTGTAATGATAACTCGTAACTACGGCTTCATTCAAGCCGTAGTTACGAGCTTTTATAACACCAACGGTTTATAAAAAAAACGGCCAAGCTGGTCTATTTTAGCACAAAATGCATTGCTATTGTATACAAACGACAAATCCAAAACAACAAACAGCTGTCAATTCGTATGCAATGTACAAACTATTGTAGTAAATGGAGAAATTGGTATTGTAAAAAAAAACAATAATTTCTTCTTTTTTTTTTTCACTGTGTTCTGCAACTATTTCTACCAAATAGTCAATAATCGGGTATTGTTTGGGAAAGGGTTAAATGCTATCCTGACAAATCTCTGTCTGCATTGCGGAAACGCGATTTTGTGTTAATAAGTGTCTCTTTCACACCTAAACCGAGATCTGGAAAAATAGCTTTGTGGCATTTGAGAACATGTATCCAGAGTTGAGTTCTTAGCTATTTCTTTAGTTTCAATAAAGCAATTGATTCTAAACTGGTCTAGGCAGATTCTAGATCTGCCTAGTCAGATGGAATTCCATACTGGCATAGACCAATCCAGAATCTGCATAGACCAAATTAGAATTCTAATCTGGACTTGTCCAAACTAGAATTCCATTTGAGACTAGACCGATTCTGGATCTACCTAGCCGATTCCGGATTGGCCTAGATTCCAATGTGGACCCCGACAAACATATTGTAAACAGAGCTACAGATAAAAGGATGAAGGCATTTCAAACGGTAAAATAAGGCTTTGTTGTTCCTAAAAATGTTGTGGGAATTGAAATAGAAATTAACTTAGAATGTCTTAGTCTTTACCCTCTCTTATCTGTTGGTCCGAATATATATCGTAAACAACATTTTAGTATTTGTCTATTTCTATTTTCAGAATAAAATGAGTGGTAACAGCATAATAGAAGATCCAGGAATTCCTCTCGTCAACAGAACAAACGGCAAATACAACAAATACGTAGAAGAGGACAATATTAGCGGCTCGTCATCTGGCGAGGGAATGTCGTCTGCGCTCGGCGTCACGAGCCGATTCGATAACATCGGTTATAAACTTGGACGCCGCAAGCAACTCGTGAACCGCAGACGCATGATCGTGAATATTGAATTTACAATGGCGATGCTGGGCATTTTACTCATGTTGATAGAGACGGAACTATTTATCCGCGGCGTAGTAACAAAAACCTCGGCTGGTTCCGTCATTTTGAAGTCTGTGATATCTTTAACCACTTTTATTCTCCTTTGCGCCGTTTTAACGTACCATGTGACCGGAATCAAGCTACAAATGACGGACAATAGTTGGGACGATTGGAGACTGGCGGTTGAATTTCCATGGACGTATTTAAAAGTTTTCTTAGAACTGTTGGTATGTTGTATACACCCTATACCCGGCAACATCGTGGTGCCGTCTTATGGCGTGGACGGCAAGTACAGGATGGTGTCCCTGGACGCCATCTTCTCCATTCTGATGCTGGGTCGGTTCTATATTGTTGGAAAGTTTACGGTCGTCCATCACCGGCTGTTGACCGACACTTCCACACAAAGCCTTGGTGCTCTCAACAAAGTCAAGATAAATACCGTGTTTGTATTCAAAGCGCTCATGTCCACGATGCCGGGTACCATGCTATCCATCCTAATGTTATTCATACTGATCGTGGATAGCTGGTCCCTCAGGACATGCGAGATTTACTACCATCCTGGCTCCCCGGAGAGTAGCTATCTCAACTCTATGTGGCTGATCGCCATTACATTCCTCACGATCGGTTACGGCGACCTGACACCCAGCACGTATTGTGGACGATTTGTTTCCGTTCTGACCGGGCTCATGGGTGTTGGTACTACAGCTTTATTGGTTGCCGTGTTAGCTTCGAAACTTGAACAAACGCGACCCGAGAAATACGTGCACAACTTCGTCACAAGGGTTCAACTGGATAAAATACGCAAGAATGCTGCATCTGACGTCATAAAACACGCACTTGCTCTGTGGCGCATGCGCAGACAAGGTGTCACTGCCGGAAATAGGAGGCTGAGGGTTTATGGGAAATTATTACAGGCTATTTATACAATGAGAGAAGCGAAAAATGAAAAATTGTCCATAGGGGAGAGCTCTGTAGGGGTCATAGAGATTTCTAAATCAGTAAGCGATGTGCATGAAATCGTTGAACAAATGCAAGAAGAACAGACTAATTTACAAACAAAAGTAATTAGTTTAGAGGAGCAAATACAGTCCATTGACAAGAAATTAGACGTATTAATTTCTGGACAGAGATAAAACACGTGGTTTTGTTCCTGTTAATAGAGCCACATATAAGAGGGTGTAAATGCAATCTACCTTTATTACATTGATTTCAACCCCTATGATGTGTGTATTCGTTGTAACCGTCACCTTGAGGCGATGACAATGAGTACACGCAACAAATGGTTTGGTGAACAATAAATGATGTTAAAGGTAGAATACCGGTAAGAGAGAATCACACGACATCTGGATTTTTCGAGCTATGTCTCAATCCCTCGGAATCAGAAAGACGTTTGCCTTTTCGTAGATCCGATACGGCAGTGCGTTTACGATGCACCCGAGAAGCTTTATTGTCACATGACTCAAAATTGCGACATTGTCAGTATTCTACCTTAATATTTTGAAAATTGATTGTCCCTCTTATATGTATCTCTGCAAAGAATCAATGTCCCTCGTGTGACGTAATCATAATTCTAGAGAACAGAGCTACAGATGAGAGGATAAAAAGGCTTTTAAAACGAGAAATATGTTCTATTATCAATCAAACCATATGTTGTGGGTACCCATTGAAATAGTCTCGCCGAGAAAATCCTATGAGTACCCACAACATGGGGTTTGGACTTGAAATTACAAGTTTCAAAACGTTTAGACTGTCTTCACCCCTTGCTATTTGTTGTTCTGCTTGAGAACCCATCCTATGGTGTTGGTTTCATTATTTATATCCCGTATTGGTGATTTTTACATAACCCTTTCCCAAACGACAAAAAAATAGATCGACTCGACCTAATTGAAATATGCGACAGACAAAAACAAAAAAAGTAGTTTGGTTGTTAATAGAAATTGACAAAAAAGTAGTTTGGGTGTTGATAACAATTATTTGTACAATATAGAATCTAGTACAAAAAACATTCAGCAAAAGGGAAATGAATGCTGGTATTTTGTTCTTTTGACTCAGAGTTTTTCCAGGACCTATGCTATCGTTGAAGTCAAAACCAGGATATGTTTGGATGTTTGGGAAAGGGTAAAGGAAGTCCACCACTAATGAGGTTCACGGGACGTCGGAATTATTCGGGCGAGTTCGTTAATATTCCGCGGCGGAACATTCTACTGTCGAATATTTACGACGTGGCCCGAATAGGTTCGGAAGCGTAGCGTAGGTTAATGGTATCGCACGAAAAATTTCGATGTCAGGCGAATCTTATCAGAGGTATACTACCTTAATTTATAGTTTTAGTGGCGTTATATGTAAAATAAACGTGGGTTCACAGGGTACAAAAAAAAACGTTTCGTCGACTACGCTCGAAACACAGTCTAAGAGACCTTATCCCAATATTCAAATATGGAAACGATTAGAAAAGATTTAACCAATTACCAAACAATGACGCCTTTTGACGCCCAAGAAAGATAAGCAATTTCTTCATTTCCCACAATGTTTTCTAACCCAAAATGGAAAGATTTTTAAAATTTTAGCAACTTGAAATAGTCGTCTGCAACACCTTTGAAATTGGAACAGTCTAAAATTTTGCCGTCCGGTAATGCGTTAAGATATTCCTTCTATCATCAGATAGATACTTCGTGCTACTTCGGGCGTCATTCGTGACAACGGAAATTGACGATGGTATCCTCGACAATTTCCGTGCGTCATCCGTTGCATATCATCGTCAATTTTCATTGCCCTGGCTGACGCCCGAAAATGCACGAAGTGTTTGGTGTCTATTGGGTGGAAACCATTAAAGTGACATTTCACGATTATTTTTACATAAATTTTAATTTTATTCTATCTGAAAGAGCATGTTTTCTTATGGAAATTCTGAAAATTTCAAGCCAAAATATTGAACCCTTTACTAGAAATATATACTTTTGTGCTAAAATCAAACAAATTGTTGTGGACAACAGTTCAGATTTATATAGAATTTGTCATTTCTGTCTCTACTTTAAAGGCGTATTTTTCGCTTATAAATAACAACTTCAAAAAACTGATAGCATTTCTACGAATTAGAATAGACAATCTTTGCATGAAAACATACTTTTAAAAAATGAAATAAATGTGAAATGTCACTTTAAATCTAACAATAAATTTCTTTCAAATTGATATTTCATTGTGATACACATGTGACCCGTCACGCTATAGGGGACCTTCTGGGAAGTGTGTAAAGTATCGATCCTAGTCAGTCTGCGCGAGTTGTGCAGACCGACTAGGATCTATTATATATTGATCACTATGATGTGACTAATCGACGGTGGGGAGTCAAAACCTCGTAACTCCAGCTTATTCAAGCTGTAGTTACGAGGTTTTGACTCCCCACCAACGTTATGCTCTTTTTCCATATACGATTTGAACTTCTCCGAATGCCTTACGGATCATAGACTTACATTTGTCGCAAATTGCTATCCATAATATGGGTAACACAAATTTATGGGTGTATGTTCTATAAAAGTATCTTGAAGGGAGGTCTTAGGACATTGAACCCTTTTACAAACAAGACCTTAATTTGACGTCCCTGTCAGAAACGGTTTGGGAAACATTGAGACAATTTAGTTTCCCTTAATATTTTCTGTGCTATATTATACACAAAACCCTTTGTTATCGACATTTCGTAATTAGTCGTATGCAGCAGCTTTTGATAAGACCACCCGAAATTTTCGCAAATGGCAAAGAATTTTGTGCTAACAATAGATTAGGTTTACCGTTATGTTTTGATAAACCGTCGGTGTTATTATAAAATCTCGTAACTACGGCTTAAATCAAGCCGTAGTTACGAGATTTTATAACAACACCTACGAAATACTATTTTGTTTGTCCGAATATACGTCACGATTAATTGGGTAAAATCGTTCCCTATTGGGAAAGGGTTAACCCAACCCATTCACACATAAGGACTCCTTTTGACACACAACAAGTTGAAAGTTACGAAAATGTCGCGGAAAATGGAGAAATTGCATGTGACAAACAATTTCTTTTCAATTCCCGTAATGTTTCCGTTGTTGTCTTATATAGGTTTGAATATTGACCAGTCTAAAATTTCATATTGCCGTTTGGTGATGGGTTAAACGAAATTAAATTTCCAGACGACGACTTATTCACTTTCGAAACAAGCCCTGGTCATGATATCTGTAATCAAAAATCATTTGTAAACATTGAGATAAAATAACAAAGAGTTGAAAACCAGCATTTTGTCCTTGCCCCTCAAACGTTTTCCATGATTTACAAATTAAAACCAGTTTTAGACTTGTCAGAATTCAAAACTGTTGCAGACACCAATTTCAGAGGCATCAAATTTTAAATTCATTGTTATTTCTTGGTAGAAAACATCGTGGCAAATGAAGAAATTGCTTGTCAGAAGCAATTTCTTTATTTTCAACGATTTTTCCTAATCCTGATACTAGAAGTGCATCAAATAGCGTCACTGCTTGGGAAAAGGGTACATTAATGTCTTGGGTTACCAGTATTTCTATAGTAGGCCTATAACCCGGTCACAATGTTACGGCACATATTTATATTTTACCTATGTGAAGAAGGGGCAAAACGTTCTTAATTTTTAATACATTTTCACATCCATTGGTTTGAATCTTGCAGATGTGAGGCACGTGTAATATTAGAATCATCACGTGCAAAATAACAGTAGTTTATAGTTCGATATTGTGTTATATGTACCGATAAATGACCTAGCAGAGCATTTCTAGCTATTAGCTAGAGGTGGTCTGCCAGATAATTAATCGAGACCTACTCGTATATTAACGAAGGAATATTTTTAAACAAAACATGTGCTATAATATCGTTGCTGGGCTTATACATACAAACATATAATTGTTGTCTTTATCTATGGTTACATATAGTGACAATTTTAAATGTTATTTAAGTTTCTTTGTTGTCGATTATCGTTAAAGTAATAGAAATTTATTTTGTTGGTAGAATAAATGTAGATTATGCATATAAATACTATATGTCTGTTTGTATTTTGATTCCATCCCAATTTATTGCCCCAAAGACATACACTTTCAACAAGATACCGGTAACATCATCTGAATTCAGGTTTTGGTAAAAAAGGACATGGGAGCTGTTAATATACTTAGCAAAAAAGAAACTTTACATGGTTTTTTGATGACTGCAGCGTTACTTTGAAGCACTATAGAATACATATATTATATTTAAATGAAACTTGAAAGTATTGTCCTTAATTTTGAGAAAGGGTCGGGACCATTGGTGTGAAAGATAAAGGTCAACTTGAAGGTCAAAAGAGAGAGGGGTCAATTTCAAAAATCACAAAAATGACGGAAGACCTTTAAGTGATTTTTGAGTATCATTTCTGAATGTGTAGACGAAAACCATTATTTCAATAACGTGTGTGACCACCATTTGCCAAAATACAGGAAGCTATTCTCGTTATTGAATTTGTGAGCCGTCGAATGACCTGATTTGGTAAGTTCTGCCATTTCAAAAAAGGGCATGTCTTAAGTCATTCACGTCGTTGATTTTGGTGGTTATTGCGAAACGGAGGCTCCAGCTCATCCCACATTTGCTCAATAGGGTTTTTGGTCGGGCGAAAGCGCCGGCCACTCTAAGACGCTGACACCGTTCTGGACCAAACGCTGCACGTTACATGAGCTGTGTGTGGTCTCGCGTGGTCTCCAGGGCCTAGATTATGCACGAAAGGGAGGAAAGTATTCCTCAGAATATTCACATACCCTACTGCATTCAGATTACCCTGAACAATGACTTTATCTATTCGTTGGTTGTCCATTATACCCGCCCAAACCATGACCTTGCCACCACCAAATCTGTCTCGTTCTTGCACGCAACATTGGTCAAATCGCTCGTTCCCGCGCTTGTAAACCCTCATCCTGTCGTCCGCAAAGCTCACCCCAAAGCGTGACTCGTCCGTAAAAATCACATTTCGCATTTGAGCTCTTGTCCAGTGCCTGAGACGACGAGTCCAGACTAAGCGAGCGTGTCTGTGGCGGGCAGTGATGATTTGTCCCGTACAAGATCGCCGTGCTCGAATGTCAACTCTGTTTTGCCTAAGACGGTTACGTACGGTCTGGGCCGAGAGTCATATCCGTCTATCGGTTATTGTTGCTGGGATGAATCAGTTACACAGATGCGTTACGGTGATAAAACGGTCCTCTCTATCTGACGTCACTCGAGGCCCGCCCGATCTCGGCCTGTCTCTAACTTCTCCGGTAGTTACATACCGAGTCGTTAGGTTATGAATTGTTTGCCTTGAGCATCCAAAATGAAGGGCAACGTTATTCACAGACATACCGGCAATAAGCATACCGACAGCCTGATTTCGGTCATTTTCCGACAACCGTGGCATATTTGTTTTCATAAGAAAATGCAAACATTTTTGTTTTTTCGTTTTAGTGATAAAGAGTACGTGTCATTCGATGTCAAAAAGCATTCGAAACGAACTCGGGATTGCTAAACACGAGTAGGGTGATGAAAACCGGAAATGAAAAGCGTGCAAGCCCGTGCGCTGTAAAACATCAAAATTTTGTGTGCCTGTATATTCTCTATCCTTTGCCAAATAAGAACATATCGATTTAACTGACATAAAGAAACGTTTAAGCCATTTAAAAAGGCAATAAAAGATGTAAAGTTTCTTTTTTTGCTAAGTATTGTTATCGATTATAGAACTAGCCACTGGAGCCGAGTTCTTATCTGATACTAGTACCATCCTCTGAATCCAGATTTAAGTCGAAAGGGGCCTAGGAGTTTTTGTTTAGTGTCGATTATAGAACTATCCACTGGAGATGAGTTCTTATCAGATACCATCCTCTGAATCCAGATTTTAGCCCAAGAAGGAACTACGAAATGCAATTCAGTGTCGATTATAGAACTAGCCACTGAAGCTGAGTTCATATCAGAAACCATCCTCTGAATCCAGATCTTGGTTAAAAAGGGCATAGGAATTGTTAGTAATCAATTATTGAACTCTACACTCAAGCTGAGTTCATATCAGAAACCATCCTCTGAATCCAGATCTTGGTTAAAAATGGCATAGGAATTGTTAGTTATCAATTATTGAACTCTACACTCAAGCTGAGTTCTTATCAGATACCATCCTTTGAATCCAGATATTGGTCAAAAAGGGTATAGAAATTGTTAGTAATCAATTATTGAACTAGACACTCAAGCTGAGTTCTTATCAGATACCATCCTCTGAATCCAGATATTGGTCAAAAATGGCATAGGAATTGTTAGTTATCAATTATTGAACTCTACACTCAAGCTCAGTTCTTATCAGATACCATCCTTTGAATCCAGATTTTGGTCAAAAATGGCATAGGAATTGTTAGTTATCAATTATTGAACTAGACACTCAAGCTGGGTTCTCATCAGATACCATCCTCTGAATCAAGATTTTGGTCAAAAAGGGCCTTGGATTTATTATGTAGGTCCTTAGTGTCGATTATAGAACTACTCACTGAGCTGAGGTCCTATACGAGGGGTAATCAAAAGTTCCGGAAAAGTGTTGCCATTTCCTTAGATTTTGCTTAAAAGCACTGAAATTTATACACTATGTTTAATAACTTATTCTGCATTTTTTTAATAATATTTCATCCCGATATCTGAGCTTATCGAAGTTCATGACAAAGTTACGTCGCTCATCGATATTCAGTCAAACGTCGTCCTGCGTCCATCTGCGAGCACTCTTTGTGACCTTTATGGCGTAATTGCTTCGCATACCTAGTGAATATCCATTCCACACTTTACAGATATCTTTCTTGTACATCTATCAGAGACATTGAATAGCATTGACATTAAATAATTCAACAAATACGATCGGCAGAGTGACGGTTCTTGTGCACTGCACCTTTCATATTGAGATCTATCCAACTATGAAGTTTCATGATTCTACCCTACAGACAAAGGTTAAGTATGAAAATCAACAAAGGGCAATAATTCCAAAAAATATTAGCGGCAGAGTAACGGTTCTTGTGCATTGCACTTCTCCATAAAAAGTTTTATCCACCTATGAATATGATTCTACCTTTAATACTTTTCGAGTTATGCTCCGGACAAGGTATGGTCTATGGACCGACCGATCAACCGACCGAGAGACACTTGCAAAACAATATATCCCCATTTTCTTCGAAAGAGACATCATGCATGTTACCTCTAATGTTATGTTATTGACGTCCATCGCTTTGTTGGCAACCGCCACCTTATGGAGTAGACATTTCATAACGCATGCGATTATAAGGAAATAAATATTCTGAAAACTTAATCACCATGGTCGAATATGTCAGATGTCATTTAATCTTTTTGTTCTTTCGTTGTGATACAGAAAATGATGCTGTCCGTTTCTTGTATTGAAAAATAAGAACTAGTTGTCTTGCACATGCTTTTAAATGACGCTGAACAGTCGAAATGATGTTATGTGCCAGAGATACTGCTTTAATTGCTTTGAAAGAGGTTGTCAAGGCAGTGTATTTGCAAAATTTTAACAACGAATTATAGTCCACAAAAATAAAAACGGGACAGCTTAATGTTCGTGTGCAAAGTCAGTTAGTTGAGCGTCTTAACAAAACATTGCCGAAATGAGATCATTACATATGCATATGTATTAGGTTAATATTGGTGGACTATACTTAGGACAATAAAGTTAAACGTTGTTTTCACATCGGTAAAAGCTCGCATTTCAGTTAATGTTTTACCACTTTTTCGAACACGACCACACCCTATTACCGGCTATCACTACAGCAGTTGCTAACCTTGGGCAGTATCATCTATAAATAGCGGGTGAACTGGGTAGGTCATACTTTTTCATATTTGTTTTGTGTAAAAGCGTTTCTCAGCTATAATTTGTAGTGCCCTTGGCTTGCCATACATTTGAGCACCTACATGTCAAATTTTAGCACAGAGAGTCCTCAAACAAAAAAAATATACTGAGCAAAAATGAAAACTTTACACCTACATTTCTTGTCATATTTCTTCTAAAAACAACAAGTAAAGAAATCAAAAGAATGTGCTTCGCATTGCTCATTGACTTGGTTTGCCAAACACTAAACGTTTTGTTGATCTTAATCACATGGATGAAAAACGGACCCTTTAAGTGTGACAGGGGTCCGTTTTTTCAGGTGTACAATTTTAACAGAATTTTACAAAATTTAAACCCTCGAAAATCCGAGCAGAAGAATTCAAACCATGTCAGACTGTACGGAATGGTAGTCTGACAAGTTATCAGTCAGAAAATGTAAAGAAGCTTGCATAACATTGTTTGAGCTTTTAAAAAACGATGCTTGAAAAGCAGAATTTTCATTATGTTGCAAAGCTTGAAAATTTTACAATGCAATCTCCATAGGAAATTGAAATCGCGTTTGCAAGGACATCTGGGAAAAGTCCTAGTCGAAAAAAGGGTTCAAAAATCCCATGTAAAGCCTGCACGATGTTTTAAAAGAATCAATCGAAAACCGTGATAAATTTGTGAATATCAAACATTTTAAATTCCCTATTTGTTTATGTCAAAGGGAGGTAATTCACAAAATTGACAGATTAGACCTTTATTCCAGAGCTTGCTACTAGTGATAAGAAAGATTTTTTGTGTTTTTCTGGCAACCCAGATACGACAAATTCCGAAAAAATAGTGAATCGTTTCCTGCGCATGCGCATATATGACATTAGATATAATTAGCTCTAAACGCATTAAGGGCCGTAACTCTGACTTTAAAGGACATAAGGCAATGAGATTTCGACAAAACGATTGCTGAAAGCCTGGGAAATAACGTCTTAATATATTTCAGGCTTTTAGTTCGATAGTTTTCCCGAAACAAGAAATCTTGAAGTGTAAAGTTTTCATTTTTGTTCAGTATAATTCACCAACAAAGTCGAAACTTCACATATTTGCATCTAAAATTCATCTTTCCATGCAAATAGCAGAAAAACACTGAAGCAAATGTTAGAATTTTTTTTACAAAATGGATATCTAGTATATTATCTACCAACTAATTGCTTGTGAAGACAATCAACTTTTCCGTTATGTCGTTATAGTCAAACAAAGTTTGGTGAGCTACAAATTTATGCAATCACGAACAGCACATAGGGGGATCACCGACAGGAGATTCGTACTTGAAATAGGCAATCACGGACAGCATAAATGATACTATTTTGCTTGTCTATGTACAATTCCTTTTCATTATCCAAGTGAGCATGGTGTGAAATATTTAAAATTTGCTGATAATAATTACAACAATACATGAATGCTGGTACTTTTGTTTGATAAAAGAGCATCAGATAAGAATAAGCTATATATGAAGCAAGAACTTCCCAGGAATCCACGGTTAGGTGCTCCAGCCACTGCAATATGGCCATAGCGGTTTAAAAATATTTCACTGATTTGTTCAAATTTTCCGATGTGAATAAACGAAAAGTAACCTTGGCCATTTGGTTAACTCTAGCCGGCGTTTATAAAATCGGGTACAGACTAACTTTAAAAAAATACCTTCAACATTAGATCCTATGCTCAAAAATACCATTGCGTTATTCGTCTATTATAGCAATATAAATTTAAGTTTTAAAATTGTGAGTTTCCGCTTTATCTAATTATTGCTTATGAACTCGATTATTTGCGGGGGAATTTAATAAGAGTTTTAATTATGAACACTATTTGGAGGATAATTACTGACCTTGACCGGGTAATTATACTAGCCATATATCAGAATGGTAATTTATATTGTCCAGTAAGATTAACCCGAGACATCTGCATATGTAATGACCCCACTTGTTAAGGTTAAGGCACTCAACTAACGGACTTTGCACACGAAAATTAAGTTGTCCCGGGTTAATTTGGGTGGACAATACAGCGATGTCGTTGTTATTTATTTGATATCAAAATCAGATAAATGGAGAATGTTTTTATCCAGTTAACCGTGGCGCAATTTTGGTGAAACAATAGTGCATCGTATGTGTTGTTATAAAATCTCGTATTCGGCCATAGTTGCGAGACTTTATAACTAGGCCTACACTGACGGTTTGTCAATACTTATAACGGTAAATCTAGTGCATTTTTTAGCACAGAGTTCATTGCTATTGATAATATAGGAAATGGAATCTTATGGTTAATAGGATTAAATCTTACGCTATAAATAGAATGGTCCAAGCGGTTTTAGCTGTTAAAAATCTCGTAACCACGGCTTCATTCAAGCTGCAGTTGTGTGGTTTTAGAATCATATGGACAAAGCACTTTTGTTTGTCCGAGATTCCGTGCGGTTGGCTTTATAAAGAGTATTTGCTGCAACATGTATCTGTTTAAGCCGAGTCCAATTAACGTCGGAGTCTGTCAATCCAGGGGTCGCGAGTTCGAACCCCAGGCCGACCAGTATCCATTCTTACATTTGACAAAAGTCATTTGTCTCTCACCAATGGGTGTGAATCATCTATGTGAGAGCGCAGCTGGAGGCTGGGTACTTTTATTGAGAGGTCTATTTTTCCAATGACCACTGGGCTTTACTTAACAATGCAAGGTGAAACATAACACAGAATAAAAAATAAACATTTTTTAACCATTTAAAAAAATGCCTCTTTTTACGCTCCTTCTAGAAAAAGCTTGCTATCTTGTACAAAGTTATATTCTTGTCAGCATCCACTTTGTCTTCTGCAACAACCTGTCAATTTGGGCATTCCCAATTTTGTCCGTATACATTTTTGTAGTTATGGTCCAATATAAAAATGATAATTTTGCAACCCTAGATGTAAAGAACCTCTATGGATAAGGCGAGAAATCTCCCTAAAAGGCTCAGCTCTATGGGTCAATTTTCAAAACTTACAAATTGAGAAACAAAATATAGCTTTATGGTTAGTTAGATAAATAAATGAAATGAATACCGATTTTATGCCATTTAAAAAGTTCTAAAGGTGCAGATAACTCTTGATTATTTTACCCACCTAAATGGTTTTCATTTTCTTACACTACCTGTATTCATAGATGTAAAAGTTAGATGTAGAAGTTTCTTTTTGTTTTATTCCCAATTTAATTTCTACAGATACAAGGATAAATGGTGTTGACTTTATATGGCAGCTTTGTTTTTGTCCGTATTGCGCATACGCACCACTGAAACAACCTTAAAAACGCACTTTCCCGCCAAAAACCGATGAATACCTACCTTCCTTTGGCTGGCAAACATCGTTCCCCCCCCCCCTTGACCCAGCTTCCCATTCTACATGTTTTGTCACTTGATCATAGACTTCCTTGGTAAAAAGGATTTCCTGGGTCACTGGGGGAACATACTTTTACATGTATATCAAAAATAGTGCTCATATACCAATTGCCATATTTTTTGGCGGGAAGATTTCGCCTTTAAACTCATTTCAATGGTGCGCATGCGCCCTAAGGACAAAACGAAAACTGGTTTGTGATTTCAAAACCAATTTTTCTTACATTTACAAATTTATTGCTGATAAAACAATAGAAAACTTAATTCTGGTTAAATGAATACCGGTAGGGTAAGAAAATATAATTTAAGGGGTAGGTACAGAAACCAAGAGTTATCTGTACATGTCGGCTCGTTTTGATTGTACAAAATCAATTTTCATATGATATAGGTATAGATCTAACAATACAGCTCGAGATATTTATCAATTTGAATGTTTTGAAAATTGACTTTTCCATTTGAGACGTTTAGGGAGATTTCTCGCCTTATCTATAGAGATCCTTACCTAGCTGACTGATATTTGATCCTTCACTAGTTTCTGTATTCACTTACCTAGGCTAGTTGCAATCATGTGCTTTATGCAGACAACCATGATGTTTTATCGATATCAACAGATTCTTGCTTGATAATCCGTTATCACTGATATCTCTTCTTCGTTTCGCAATGAAGCCAAAACGCTGAACATTGATAGCGCATCTGTCTCTTATTCGAGAGAACCCGAGTTCGATCCCCGGCCGTGGCAAATATCTTTTCTAACTAATGTTACCCACCAATGGTTTGATATTGTTAACCTATGTGGGCGAGCAGCTGGAGGCTCGGTTAGTCTATTGTGTTAGTACTTGTATGAGTTTGAGTTTATTGGGGTTTTACGCCGTTTTCAACTACCAGGGTCATATCGCGGCGGCTGGAGCACCTAACCATGGGTTCCTGGTATTTCTCGCACCAGTACAACCACAATATCCAAACCGAGCCTCCAGCTGCTCTCTCACATAGATGATTCACACCCATTGGTGAGAGACAAATGACTTTTGTCAAATGTCAGAATGGATACTGGCCGAGCCGGGGTTCGAACTCGAGACCCCTGGATTGACAGACTCCGACGTAACCGACTGAGCTATCCGGGCTCGGCAGTACTTGTATGAGAAACAACAGGAATCAATGGTAAGGCGCTCAAGGTGCCGCGATATAACCATGGCAGTTGAAAACGGCGTAAAATCCCAATAAACCAAATCGTTTCGCAATGAAAAATACAAATGTGCACCGAGCAAAACATTCGATCGAAATGTTTGAAGATTCATTGACCGACTTTGAAATAGCAGGATTCATATACATATATTTGCGTGGGTTCCATCTATTTAAGTTAAGTCTGACTTCATGAAATTTAACCCCATTAAAAATATTACAGTCATATTTTGTGCCTGAAACAGCGACGACATGATGTAAAATCCACAATTTTTACTGTAAAGTATGTGTAGTTTTTAAGGTTTGCAACCCATCACTAGCACGAAAGAGCCAGAGATGAATTTGATAAGTGCCGGTAATTCCTAAACTGTGTTACATTTCCATTCTAAATATAACCATTTTGAACGGTTTAGAATTTTGAATCAATGCATACTTGTAACGGAAATATTTGAGAGAAATGTTCAAAATTACCT
Organism: Fragum sueziense; assembly: GCA_963680895.1. NCBI lineage: Eukaryota > Metazoa > Mollusca > Bivalvia > Cardiida > Cardiidae > Fragum > Fragum sueziense. The sequence goes on from OY804599.1 coordinate 39,727,633, forward strand.
CCGCTGCATATGAATATAGAGTAAAGTAATATTTGTAAATTATTTTCCTTTTGAAGCATAATATTGAAATCCGGCACGCTGAATCAACTTATAAGAAGTGTATGTACAAATGTGTGTAATTTGATGCATTTCGTACGGCTAAAAAGTGGTGTTTTTAATGATGGTATGTATGTATACCTTAACCGGCAAACTATCATCTACAACTAATGGTTGCATACGTCCTTCAATTTTGTGTTACTCAGCGTCAACCATATCTAGATGAAAGGAACTTGCACGATTTCTATGTCTATAATTCAAAAATTGGCTAGTCTATCAAGAAATGGTGTTAATTCATTATTTATGCTCCTTTCAGGCAACTTCTTGTTGAAAGAGATGCCGCTTTTCCAACAAGACATATTGTTCTGTGTTGCCATCAACTTATGTCCGGGTTTGCCATTCAAATTTTCAATATGCTGTTCGTGATAGCCAAATCGGCATCAGTGTTTAGTTTTAATCGGTCAGTCTGAAGTTAATTCAATTCAGACAGTTTTCTAAATTTACACAGTGTAAGAAAATTGATTAACTATTTTAATAGTTATATTAATTCTAATGATTGTCTTATCATTTTCTCATTATATGGACTGAAAGTTGGATTTTACGTAAAAATTGTGAAGTTATGACTTTGTCGCAGAATAATTTTGTTGTTTAGGGATTCTTTGGGCTAATATTTATCATGTAGGTGCTCAAATGTATGGCCAGCCAAGTGCACTACGAATATAGCTGAGAAAGGCTTTAACACAAAAACAAAGATGGAAAAAAGTATGACCTACCCAGTACACCCGCTATTTATAGATGATACTGCCCAAGGTTAGCAACTGCTGTAGTGATAGCCGGTAATAGGGTGTGACGACGTTACTATAACTATTATAACTCAAAAGTGCGTCAGATTGTTTTCTTGAAAGGACCTCTACGGATAAGGCGAGAAATCTCCCTAAAAGGCTCAAATGCAAAAGTAATTTTTCAAAACATGCAAATTGATTATTATTTCGAACTGTATTGTTAGATATGTATCTAAATCATATGAAAACTGATTTTGTACGATCAAAACGATTCGACAGGTACAGATAACTCTTGGTTTCTGTACCTACCCCCAAAATTACATTTTCTTACCCCACCGTTATTCATTAAACCAGATTTAAGTTTTCTTTAGTTTTATAAGCAAAAAATTTTCTGTAAATGTAAGGACAATTGGTGTTGAAATCATAAACCATTTTTCGATTCGTCCTTAATGCGCATGCGCATCATTGAAACGAGTTTAAAGGCGAAATCTTCCCGCCAAAATTATGGCCTATGGTATATGAGTATTATTTTTAGTATAAAAGTACGTTCCCCCCCGTGACCCAGCAAATCCTTTTTACCAAGGAAGCCTATGATCCAGTTACACAACATATGTCAATGGGAAGCTGGGTCAAGGGGGGGAACGATGTTAGCCAGCCTTGGGAAGGTAGGTATGCCACGGTTTTTGGCGGGAAAGTGCGCGTTTAAAGTTGTTTCAATGGTGCGCATGCGCAATACGGACAAAACCAAAGCTGCCATATGATGTCAACACCATTTATCCCTGTATCTGTAGAAAATAAATTGCAAATAAAAATAAAAGAATCTTCATTTTACCTCTTTGAATACCGGTAGTGTAAGAAAACGAAACCATTTAAGTGGGTACTAAAATCAAGAGTTATCTGCACCTATAGAACTTTTAAAATGACATAGAAATCGGTGTTTATATCCTTTATTTGTCTACCTAACCATAAAGCTTAATTTTGTTTCTCAATTTGTTAGTTTTGAGAATTGACCCATCGAGCTGAGCCTTTTAGGGAGAATTCTCGCCTTATCCGTAGAGGTCCTTTGCAAAATCAAAACGAAACGTTTGTTCTTGACAATATAATATCAAAATCTTTTTTTTTCTATTATGATTTGTGAAAATGACGCAAATTTTCATGGAACATTTTGATCACCCCTCGTAAAAGGGATTAGGGAAATGTGAGAAGATGCTGGGTATCAGCATGCATTCTCACCGTTTATTTCAATGCCTAATCAAACATTTTCTCAAAAAGGGAGTCAACATTGGTTATTTGGGAAAGGGTTAACCCCCGACATTTAGACGACTTTAATGATGTTAATTGAAAACCAGTGTTTGCGTCCTATGTGACATTTAGAAGACATACTCGGTAAAGCCTTTTCCAAACATGACCTGCTTTTGACGCCCCTGATAGAAATTGCCTGGAAAACATTGAGACAAAAGAAGAAAATGCTGATGATCAGCATTTTCTCCTTTTGTCTCAATATTTTCTGTGCTATAATGTATGCAAATCCCATCTTTATTAATACCCATTTCGTCATTCGCAGAAACTTTAACACGGGAACAGTCCCAATTTTTACCGTTTAGGAGACATATTCGGATAAAAGAAAGATCGATTACTTTTTTGTTGGAACGGTGCACGATGGTATTTAAACAATGCATACATTGATGAGATACAAATCATGACTTTTTTTATAAAAAGTCAGAAAGGATATTGGGCGAGCCTGGTTTCGAACCCATAGATTTATGGCGTACCAAATGGGTCAAAAGTATATTTAGAGCGTGCACGCATAAAATTTACGCGAGCAGTTGAAAATTTATGCGTCGACGCGTAGTTTTCAACTGCTCGCGTAAATATACGCGTCGACGCGTATTTTATCTATTTACCAATCAAATCCTTCGTTTCATCCATCAATTTTATGGCATAAAAGGAAAGGTTTGTAACCGCCTCTCCCATTGGCCAGCCTCGGTTTCACATTTTTTACTACTGCTCGTGTAAAATTTACGCGTCGACGCATATATTTTCAACTGCTCGCATAAATTTTATGCGTCGGCGCGTAAATATACGCGTCGACGCATAAAATTTATGCGTCGACGCGTATATATTATGCGTGCACGCTCTTTCTAGACCTTTGACCCATTCAGTACGTCATATAGATTGGTATACTGCACAGTCTTCCATGAGACTTTAAACCGGGTCCGTTTCCAAATATTTTTAGCTTTGGGGTGAAAAAAGAGTTGCTGATAATACACAATCTCTCCTTAAGGTTTACGAACTGAGAATGAAAACACCAATTTATAGCCAAACGAAATGCATCAAATTACACACACTTGTAAATACACTTCACATAAGCTGATTCACCATGCCGGATTTCAAGATTATGCCTCAAGAAGAAAATAATTTACAAATATTATTTCACTCTATATTCATATACAAGGGAGGTAATTTTGAACATCTTTGTCAGATATTTCCATAAGTATGCATAAATTCAAAATTCTAAACCATACTAAATGCTTATGTTTGTGTTTAAAATGGAAATGTAACACAGTTTAGGAATTACTGGCACTTTTCAAATTTCGCCTCTGGCTCTGCCTTTCATTCTCAGTTCGCAAACCTTAAGGGACCCATACAATATTGTCTGATACAAACGAGTAAAAAACATATTCGAGAAACATTTATGGCAAACTGGACCTTGATGGATAGCGAGAAACTTGATACCATCGACACTTTGATTCATGAATTCTAACTAATATATAGTCCTGTATAATATAAATAAAGTTCTTTATTCATAACATACAGGACTATATTTTGTACGTTCATTTTGTATGAATAGAATTCCTGAATCCAAGTGCCTATGCTTGATACCTGCGCTAGAATTCCTTTCTTTTTGGCCCTAATACAATGTACCCAAACAAAGCAACTCTGGCAGTTCCCATGTTGTTCTGATTCCCGAAAAATATATAGTATACCCCTGTAATATTTTTATGCTTTAAGGGGGAATGCTCCAGTTTCCTAATTTTTTTTCCGAATGATAGAATTTATTTATATTTTGTATTTTGAAATTACATGTTATTACCAATTGAAAAATAAAATAAAAATGGAGGGTCAGCGATCTTGTTTAAAGTTTATAGGCATTCGTATCACATACCCCTACATCGAAAAAATGCACAATTTCTTGCACCTGTCCAAGGTCACTAAAATGCTTATAAAATGATGTATATTCATCGTTTAGTCCCAAAAACGGATTTAAAGTAACGTCTTACATTTAATAAGAACATAAAACCCAAAATATGTGCTATTATAAACGCGTAAATGTATAAAACAGCATGCTCACGTGTTCGGTTTGATCAACGAAGCTGGGGTGTTTTATGTCAAAATTTGCATATTTTTGGAAATATTTCAATTTCTACATAATAGAATTTGATAAAACTCCGTCATTGTATTAGGCAACATGTCCTGGTAATAATTAAAAAAGAAAATGTATAGGTCAGCGCACTTATTAGTGAATTACAGCATTTTTTATCAGCTACACATGAATAAAATGACGCAAAACAGTGGTAACTGCATACACACTTACGACTGTCTTGCTCTAAATAATCGATTTCCATCTTGAGGAAATCAGTTTCGCATAATAAATACACTTTTACCATCGAATATGGTAAAATGTAATAATGTGTTATATTATTGAAATTATGGTAGCGAAACATATTGGTACGAAACATTTAATTTACTACAGTAATGACCGAGTGTTCCGAAAAACTGGAGCATTCCCCCTTAAAACACATTTTCTACTATTGACAAAGTGTTGAAAAGTGACAATTTCAAGGGATGTTGGGACAAATAAACGCACAATATAAAGATAAATATTGGTTAAGTAAAGGTTATGAAACTTTGAAATGCATCTTGTCTATTGAACTTGAAATTGCAAAAAATAACCATTTCCCAAACATGACCAGGTTTTTGTCGTCTCCAAAAGAAAGGGCGTGGGAAACATTGAGACAAAAGAAAATGCTGATAACATGTGCTCTTAATTGTATTTTTTTTATATCTATCTATCTCGTCTTTTTCAGAGGCTTCCGAAATGTAACAATCTCAATATTTGCTTGAACATTTGAATTATATCCAATATTTTAACCCTCTCCCAATCATTCCTAATGGAAACTGTCTTGGAACACATTGAGACAAAATAAAAAAAAGTGCGGGCAACCAGCATTTTCTCCTTTTTTTTATTTTCTGAGCTATGTTCAATGGGGAGAATCACGTGATTGACAATGATATTATACACGAAAAATGGCGACGAAATGACCGCTTCGGCGTGAAAATCCAAACTTTAGAAAGGTATGAATTCAATCTACTTAGCTTCTCATACAAACCACATATCCTAAATTACCCGCTTATATCTAAGGTTTTCACAGATACCCAACTTTCCTCTATCCGTTCGCTGTATTTAGAGAACACTTAAAGAATATTTTCGAAATTGGGAAAATTTTGTCTGTGTGTTAAGCACGTCGCATCATATTTTCAGCTTTATTTCTTACCCAAAGAAATCTCTGTTCACACGGCATATTTTTTATCGATGACATTTCATTGTAGTCCATTTAGAAGGTCCATGTTGTCTTTTTAAGCGTATTTACGAAAAAAGATGTTAAACACACGTACAGTACTGTAGTGTTTGGCACGCCGAATTCTTGTGATTGTAATATTAAACACGCATACAATTGCGCTCAATGTTGGCGTACAATTGCGTAACCGACGTTTTTTTGCAACGACGCTACAGTACATACAAAGAAAGAGCGGAAAACAACTTTTCTCGTGATTTCACTCCGGTTTTAATTCTGTTTCGGTGTGTCACATGCTACATGTATATATTTTAAGCTTCAATCTATAGATATTGATGTCTTTGTACCAGATCTAGTCAGAGAAAAAGAGGCATTTAACTTATTTTCTCTTTAGATTACAAAAATCTCCGAAAGACGTATTATTATATTAAGAATATAAGAATGCATTAATTCAAAACAGTCATTATAGGAACAAAATAAAATTGATGTATACTCTTAATATCAATCATAGATATATAAATGAATAACGAAGAATAAATGTCGCATTCGCAAGAATCCGAAATTAAGATTCTTTTCAATATTTGCCTCTTTGTGTTCCGCATCCGCCATAACCTAGGTATCGAGTAAATATATACATTAAAAGCACATGTGAATCTGATCGTATTAATTTAGAAATTGATATTTCATGTAATAATTCAAATTATCTTAATAAGCTCTCTCTCATATTCATGTAGTAACAGATTTTTTTATACGACGTCGTTGACGAACGTCGCAGATTATTTACGCTTTTTGTGCGTTCACACATTGGATTGTTATTTAGATTCTCTTTTTATTTTGTATAAACAAGACATTACATTTTTACATTTTATTATTATGTTTTAACCTTTCTATATATTACTACATTTGGGTTGGTATATGAACCGAATATATCAAAAACAAACTCCACCAAACAATTTTCTCCACTTCCCTAACTGCCGTTTTTACTCCTTTTCCATGTCGTTACGTCGTATCATATCCCTAGCTATATCCTTGTTTTACAATATTGAGCCTTCTTGAAATTTTACTAAGCATCTTATATGATGACATTCTTTAGGTAAATAAAATATCAGAAGTTTTGCTTGAGCACGTTTTTAAAAATAATCGTTTTGTGAAGATTTACAAGTATAATTTCACGGCGTGCTACGGGGTTGCGTTCCTTAACCCTTTTAATGAGAGAAAAAATATCGTTTTCATGAATTGAGACTTATGATATTTTATCAGAGAGTTAATAATATGATAAAATTGCATGCGTGAAAAAATAAATGCAATCGAATGAAAGGTAATAAAGTAATGATGCACTTCTACGAACTCTTTGTTCAGCCCTCGTACGTGACGTTGACGTAACGTTTTCGGACAGTGTGACATTTTCGCTAGATTCACAAAAGAACGTTTTTCTTCTCGACAAACAATCAAATTTCGCAAAATTGCACATTTACTTATTGGCATAAGTGTGTAATTTTATTTTGATCTCTTTATATATAATCAAATGTGCTAATACGATTTTTAACATCTCTTAATTTGTGCACATTAAACTATTTAGTGTGTTTTTCGGCGCGTGTGACATTGTCGCTAGAATTAAAAAGTTAAATTTTTCACAGATTTTAAAACGTGAAACTCCACAAAAAATCATATCTTTCAAAACTACAAACAATGTACTTCGAACTCAACAATTAAAGTTTCTACAATAAAAGAAGTGTTTTTCTGTTTTGCTGTACTAATTTAATACATCCAAATAAAAAATCAGAATCTTACCTTTTTATCTATACTAATTAATCACACTTTATTTAAGTCAAATGAGTCTTTTTTCTGTAAAACGTGTTTTGACTTATAGAAGAGATGACTTCACGTCATTCTTTAAACGGTTTGGTTAGAAAAGCGTTGTTTTTGTCATTTTTGGACACATTTTCACTCACGATTGTGTTAATTTTGTTACATCTTACCTTATCATTTAATGACGTTCGTAAACGTTTCGCATTAGATTAAAACTATTTTGAATCTTTAAAAATAGTTTTCGTCGGTAGCATTCACAAGAAAAATCCTTGCCGAATCCGAAGATATAAATATCACAAAAAATTATTAATCCTATGAATTCTGGTGGTAGTTTGAAAAGGAGCGGTATGGCGTTTTTTCGTTTGTACGTCAACATCGAGCGCGACGTCGAGTGTACTATGGATGCCAAGGATATTGGACAAATTGATTATAATCATGACCCAACCCGATTGAAATCTGGTGTTAACTTACAGTAACACGTGACAGACATCGTAAGGGGTAATCTGTTATCAACCTGGAAAAAACGAAATCGGCTATAATTGCTTTAACTAATCAAATCTCCTGTTATCTAAAAATTTTTCTATGATAAATACGTGTAAACACAAAGATTCTGAACTGAAATGTGATGTCTTCATTTCCTAGTTTACGGTCAAAATCGCTTTTTCAGTATTGAAAGTGTTTTTTTTTTATTGGTCAGAAGAAAATATTGTAAAAGATAACCCTTTATTTGTCCCTGTCAGATGTTGTTTTTTTTTTCTTCAGATAATTACATCATAAACAAGGTTTTACATGATACTATATGTTACTTTCATGCCAGACACTTGATTTTAAGTGGATTGTTCATAATCTATATGTCAAATTCTGATAAAACGGTTACCTTTTTAACGGCTTTTAACATATACCTTTACAATTTTCTTCAATTTTTAAATTGACTCAAAAGAAGTCAAAAGTCTGGAATCAAAAGGAAGCGCGCAACGCCTTCAAAATCGGAAACTCAGATAAAAAAGTCAGTATAAGTCTCCAATGTACCGAGCTTCACCTAGTAAATCATCGTTAGATAGTGCTTCACTATTGAAGAAACATTTAAAAAGGTCATGGCAGGAACTCAGTTAATATACAATTCAGAACCAGATGAAATCAATTCGAATAATCACAATCCTTCTAATTTACATTTATATTCTTAAGTCAACATTTTAATTTCTGGCGCAGGAAACATGATGCTGAAAGGAAATACAAATGCAACTTATAAATTTGTGAAAATGCGTTACTCCTGGCCTGTGCCCTGCGATTACATCAGAGGGATCACAGAAGGGAGTCAAACGTGACATGCCACATGTGTTCTTTTACGACAAATTACAGACACATCAGGAAAGATCTCCTTGATTTCCATGAAGGTAGAAGAGAGTATGTGTCTGATTGTGGTAAAACTCTAATTTACATGTCCAATCTCCATTGTCACAAGAAGAATTTCAATAGATCTACTAGTAAAAGAGCTTGAATGACTTTCTCAAAAGGATGGGTTGCAACATTGAATCAATAATTAGATTTTCGTCAAAATCTGTGGATTGATAGGGTTACTACCGTTACATACTATCTTTTATTTGCTTGTGTAAAAATCGGATTTTGGGCTTATTTTTAGAGTTTTTCACAAGAAATCACACCGGTAACAATTTATACAAAAAATAAATGTTGTAGAGATGGTTTCGTAAATTGAGTACTTCAAAAGTAAGCAAAATCTGAAATTGACAGAAGAACGAATACAGAAGTTAAAAAAACTGATGTGATAGATGGCTCGTTAAAAATATCCTGTCCTTGGTCTATTGAAGTACATGCAAAATTTCATTTTGATATGATCGATACAGAAAAAGTGATTGAACTTCAAAGTAAAAAATTGCTTCACATTTCATTTTACCCCACCCACTTTGTCAACCATTATCTATAATTTTCAGATTTTTTTACACATACAATATAAGATACTATGTAACACACCGTAAACTAGGAAACGAGGGCATCCCATTTCAGTTCAGAATCATTTTGTTTGCACGTATTTGTCATGGAGAATTTTATATAACAAGAGATTTAATTAGTTAGAGCAATAATGTTATAGCCGATTTCGTATTTTTCCAAACTCATAAAAGATTACCCCTTACGATGTCTGTTATATGTTTGAAATTTCTGTAAATTAACACCGGATTTCTATCAGATTGGGTTATGAATAAACAACCAATTCGTCCAATATCCTTGTCTTCCCTAGTACACGATCAAGTGTTTGCGTGTTTAACATTACACTCACAAGAATTCGGCGTGCCAAACACTTCAGCACTGCACGTGTGTTTAACATCTTTTTCGTAAATACGCTTAACGAAGACAACACAGACCTTGTAAATGGACGAGCATGAAATGTCATCGATAAAAGATGGTCTGGAAATATGCCGTGTGAACAGAGGGTTCTTTGGGTAAGAAATAAAGCTGTAAATATGATGCGGCGTGCTTAACATACATCCAAAATTTTCCCAATTTCGGAAATATTCTTTAAGTGTTCTCTAAATACAGCTAACGGATAGGGGAAAGTTGGGTGTCTATGAAAACCTTAGACAATAGCGGGTACTTTAGGACAAGTGGTTTGTCTGGGAAGCTACGTAGATTGAATAAATACCTTTCTAAAGTTTGAATTTTCACGCCGAAGCGGTCATTTCGTCGCCATTTTTTCGTGTTCAATACCATTGTCAATCACGTGATTCTCCCCATTGTATGTTGTACATAAATCTTCTCTTTATCATTAGCCATTTACTTCTCTGCAACAGTTTTTGGGTCATCCTAAAATTATATTGTTTGGGATAGGGTTTATCAGCATTTCTTGAACATTTGAATATGGGACGATTTTATCCAGGTACCCATGGCGTAATTTTGGACAAACAATAATAATTATTTCGTGTGTGCTGTTATATAATCTCGTAACTACGGCTTGACACAAGCTGTAGTTACGAGATTTAATAACAACATCGACGGTATATCAGTACATATAATTAAAGGGACATTTCATCCCAATTTCAATTTTTTAAAGTATGTCTTGATGCCAAGATTGGTTATTCTTATGAGTATAAATACTATTAGTTTTTTTAAGTTGGTGCCAATAAGCGAGAAACACGCATTTAAAGTTGGGACATAATCAATAAATTGCATATAAATCCGAACTGTTGTCCACAACAATTTGTTCAATTTTAACACAAAAACATAAATTTCTCATAAACGACGCAATATTTCGGCTTGAAATTTTCAGAACTTTCATAAGGAAATATGCTCTTTCAGATAAAAATAAAAGTAAAATTTATGACAAAAAATTCTGAAATGTCACTTTAATGCCTATGACCTGCCATCATCTGCTATTTTGTATTTTGCTTTATTTATATACTCAAAAGTGACTTATAGGCCCATGGGGCCGGGTGTTGATATAGTATCATTTTTGTTATTGTACATGATTGTATAACACATGTCACTATAATAAAAATTTACTTACTTACTTAAACCCAGTCTATTCTTAGCATAAAATTATTTGCTATTCTCCGCGATATTTCAAAAATCATCCGCATGACCAAGATCAAAACCTGATGAGAGTTACAATGCCTTAACCCATTCCTACTGCTTTTGCTTCCCTACAAGATGCTGCAAGTTTAAGGAAACATAGATGGAAATGAAGAAATTGCTACTGTCACGCCGTATCTTCATTTCCCAATAAGTTTTCTGCCCCCCCCCCCCCCCCCTCTCCATCCTCCACCCCAAGAACATTGACTGTAAACAGGTAAATAGCGATGAATTTTATGCTAAAAATAGACAGGGTTTTCTGTTATGTTTTGATGAACCGAGGATGTTGTTATAAAATCTCGTAAATACGGCTTGAATCAAGCCGTAGTTACGAGAATTTTTGACAACACCTACGAATTACGAGGGTTGATTGGTAAGTAGTGAGCCTCTAATAGAAGGGGTCAAGCAAGGATGTCTATTTTCAGCCCCTGTATTCTCTGGCTATATAAAGGTATGCAGCCGAAAGATGGTGTCATTTGGTCAGTTTATGATGAAGAGGTAGCACTCTAAACTAGTGGCTTTTGCAAAATGGACAAGGTTGCTGAAAGAGCGGTGATTCAACATCTGTATAAAAGGGTCTAACTTCGAAGGCCATCCATGCAGATATGGTTTCAACACTAGGGGATGATGCCCCTTCGTATGTTACAGTAAAGAGATGGGAAGGGAGTTCAAGCGTGGTAGGCAGAGTCTTGAGGACGACGTCCGCCCTAGAAGGCCTGTCACCGTTGCAACACCAGAAACGGTCAATAAAGTCCATGATATTGTTATGTCTGATAGGCGGGTTATAGAGATATATTGCCATAAAAACTGGTATTTCACAGGAAAGAGTTCATTCCATTCTCACGGAAAATCTTGAGATGAAAAGCTCTCTGCCCACTTGGTACCAAGGTTTCTGACAGTTGACCAGAAGCACTCTAGGCGCACTTTGTCACGTGCTAATCTAAGTCTTTTAGAGGCAGACCCAGATAACTTTCAGCAGAGCTTTGTGACTATGGATGAAACTTGGGTCCATCACTTCATCCCAGAGTCAAAACAACAGTCCAAACAATGGACGCACCCTGGCTCACACCCACCCAAAAAGACACAGGCTGTCCCATCAGCAGGAAAGGTTATGGCTTCTGGGATGCAGATGGCATCTTGATGGTAGATTATCTACAGAAGGGCCAAACAATTTATGGACAGTATTTTGCATAACTTTTAAGGCAACTGAGAGAAACCATCAAGCTCAAATGCCGTGGAAAACTCAGCAAAGGTGTACTGTTCAACCAGGACTTGTAATGCCCTTGTTCACAAATCTGCCATTGCCATGGCTACCATCAATGACTGTGAGCCGCGGCCTTAGCGCAGTTGGTAGCGCATCTGACCCTCATTCGAGAGGTCCCGGGTTCGACACCCGGCCGCGGCTAATACCCTTTCTGACAAAATTATCACTCACCAATGGGTTTGAAATCGTTAACCTAAGTGGGCGAGCAGCTGGAGGCTCGGTAACGGTGTTGCGGTAGTACTGGTTTGAGAAACAACAGGAATCCATGGGTAGGTGCTCCAGCCGCCGCGATATGACCCTGGTAGTTGAAAAACGGCGTAAAACCCCAATAAACTCAAACTCAATGACTGTGGGTTTGAACCTGTTTCCACAGTTGAAAAGAGCTATTGCGGGTACCCACTTTCAGTCAAATGATGACGTCATACATGCAATGGAGGCCTTTCTGAACGATCAGGAGGAGTTCCACAAAAAAGGCATTGAGGCCCTTAAACATCTCTGGAAAAAGTGTATAGACAAAGAAGGGGGTTATGTCGAAAAATAAAATCGTTTGGCAGTTACAATTTAAACCTTTCTATGTGAGGTTCACTACTTATCAATTAAAGGGACATAACATTCCGATTTCATTTTTTCGAAGTAGGCATATATGTCTTTATGTAAAGATTGGTTATTATAATGCGTGGAAATGCCACCAGGTTTTTGGGGTTGTTATTTATAAGCAAAAAATATGCCTTTAAAGTTGAGACAGAAATGACAAATTCCATGTGAATCTGAACTGTTGTCTACAACAATTTGTTTTAGTTAAGCACAAAAATATAGATTTCTCGTAAACGGTTCAATATTTTGGCTTGAACACTGTTGAAATTTTCAGAATTTTCATAAGAAAATCTGCTCTTTCAGATAAAAATAAAAGTAAAATGTATGAAACATAAATAAGAAGTATCACTTTAACCCTCGTACCATTATTAAATTTTGTCCAAAATAACGTCACGGTTATCTGGATAAAATTGTTCCCTATTTTCGTTCACTTAATTTTGTCGTCTGCGTCATCTTTGAATTTGGACCAATCTCAAATGTTGCCGTTTGGAAAAGGATTAAGATTAATAAATATCCTACCTTTGCAACAGACAAGCGTTCCCAAAATCCAACAAGAATCACACTTTTGCACTTTTATAATCATTTCCAAAACTAGACATTTTTAACGTAATAATAGTTCCGCATTATCCCAAATCCACTGTGTGTAAACACTTTTTTTTTTATAACTCCTCCGTTCGCTCGATATTTAAGCACGTGTAGCACGAACAATGTAACGGATTTAAACGGTAAAATATTGAAGAAATTACTGCAATATTACCCGTAAACCCTTTCCCAAACGACTAAATTTTAGTGTTGTCAGATTTGGAGCAGGCTGCAGACGACAAAATAGAAAAATTGTTTATTATAACACGAAAAAATGAAAAAAATTTGAATATGCTACAAACAATTCCTTCCTTTCTTCTCCATGTTTTCAATGGGTTGGACACATCCAAGATCTTTGAATTGCATTAAAATTTTGTATTAAAGAAAGGCTATAAAAGTGACATTTCAGAATTATTTTTACATAAATTTTACTTCATCCTACTTCGGAATGTTACGTGCGACGTCGTTAACATTCGGCGGTGAAAGTTGTTGTAGTTACGTTATTTATTGCATTACTCTATGAGAATAGGCTTCGAAATTCATTTCGACACAAGCGGTATTTCGACGTAGCCGATGTCGGCATAAGGAGCGTCAACTTAATTTGTGCCGGGATCTGGAAAATGGTCCTTTGTAGTCAAGACGATGGGTGCAAAAAATGCACAGATAATGATAAAAGCATGAAACTTTGTACATAATATTATGTAGATCACATCGCCCTCAGCATTTTCAGAGGCGGAGCAGGTGTGAACAGTAGCCTACATAGCTTAGCAACGGTTGCTCTGCAACACATTCTCCATAACAACCATCATATAACATGCACAATAGCTTATTCTACTGACGGCTTTTAATGTATTTCAATATCTATTTTGACATTTGAGACCAACATGGATCCAGATCAGCCTGTGCATACGCACAGTCTGATAAGAACCCATATTTTTCTCAAATAGATTCTTCGTGACCTGTAGCAACGACAAGAGAGCAGTTTAGATCACTACAATACTGCAATTTCATACCGGATGGTCTGGAAATATAGTTACCCAGCCTAAAGGATTACAACCCATCATTAACTACAAAACACTTCATGTATCCTCGGGCGTCATCTGTAGCAAGGGAAGTTGACGAGGGTATCTCTCGTTAATTTCCGTTATCACGAATGACGCCCGAAGATGCACGAAGTGTTTGGTATCTAATGATGGCTTGTAATCCTTAAATGCCATACAGACCCTTTCTCCAGATACGGGCTCATTTTACTTCTAAACGTCTTAGACTCTTGAAGACACCTTTGTTCGTGCCTTGTCCAAATATGGAAAGCGCGACGGAATCTCGAATTAGGCCCGAGAATTCTCCCCCTATTGACCAGACGTCAAAAACACTGGGTTTCTCAATATTTTCTTTGTTAATGTTTTCCGGACAATTTATATGGAAATCTTAATGTCCTTTAACACTTTCTCAAACAATGCCGGATTTTGACGTTCTTGGTAGAAACTGTTTTAGGAAAGAAAGAAAAGAAAAGAAATATAGTTCTACTGATCATCCTTTTCGTTAATTCCATCAATATTTCTGTGCCATATTGTACACAGATCGTATCTTTATCAGAATCTTTTTTGTCATCTGTAGAAGCATTGGGTGTTTTTGGAAAGGGTTAGCAACTTAACCCTTTCCCAAACAAGCCCTGGTTTTGACATCCCCAATGAAAAGGGTTTGGAAAACATTGAGGCAAAAGAAGAGAATGCTGAATCGCTGATAATCAGCATTTTCTCCTTTTGCCTCAATATTTTCCATGCTATATCACACACAAACCCTATCTTTTCAACATCTTTTTTGTAGTCTTCAGTATCTTTTGAACTTGACCATCCTTAACTTTGCATGTTTGGGAAAGGGTTAAAACATTCAATGTCGTCTGGCATTTTGTATGTGGCACTTTTCCATTGGCCTCCATATCCACACATCACCCAACGAGTTTTTTTTTAAGTATTTTAACCCTCTCCTAAATTAGAAATAGTTTTGACGTCCCTGATAGAAAAAAAAACTTATATGCCAACATTGAGACAAAATAAGGAAATGCTGATGACCAGCTTTGATTCATTCTCGTGTCTTAATGTGCAATTGCTATAATTACATTCCACATAATTATAATAAATGATATATTTATCAAAATCCGTTGAAGCAGCTTTCAAATCGTAAAGGTGTACATTTTTTGTCATTTTGGTGAAGGTTGAATTCTTTCTCAAACGAATCGATTTAAGAATGCGCCAAATCAAAAGTTTCTGCAGACGACAGATTAGGTATTGGTCAAGAAATAAATTGTGTTGTAGCAAAGAACATGTTGCTGATACAAAAGAAGAAAAAGTCTGGTTATCTTAATTTTCTGCTTTTATCCCAATGCTTACCAAAGCTTTTCTTTCAGACACGACGGTTTTAAACTAGCATAATTGAAAGTTCTTGTAGATGGTAAGAATAGTATAAAAGAGCATGCCATACGGCATATTAAAAAACCTCGAAATTAAAACAAGCTGCAATTGGGAGGTTTTTAGAGGACACTTACGCGATATGCTTATCAGCCTTTCTTCTCTTCTTTTGTGAACACTGTTTTTCAAATCATTTTCTGTTAGGAACATAGCAACAAGTAAGTCTACTTGTCTGTGGATTGTTTAATGTATTGTTTAGGAAAGGATTAAAGTTTGTTTTTGTTAAATTTCCTAAAATCAAGTTCACGGTGGGGATTGTGCATGATGGGATGGATAACGAATTTGGAGTGTACGGACAAATTTTGCCTCGCTTCAGGTAAGAAATTGTGCAATAATTTTCTTATTTCTGCTCCAATTTTCAAGCGGTTTGTTGCATGTACCCCGCATTAGTGAGCTCTTTCCTCGGATATATAACTAGTTTGTAGAATATTTGTACTTTGTCCAAAAATTTATCCCAACCGACCAGAAAAACGACAAAAAATTCAGGCCCTTTTTCTAGTCGGTTGGGATCGGTTTTTGAGAAAAGTACAGGGAAGTTCCAGATAAATAATACATCTGAGAAAAGGGCTCAGTAAGACGGAGTACATGCAACAAACCGCATGAAAATTGATGCAGAAATAAGAAAGTTATTGCACAAATTCTTACCTGAAGCGTGGTTAATTTGGCCGTAGTCGTTACCATTTCGCTTTCTGGTCGGTTGGGACAATATTTCGGAAAAAGTATCATGAGTTATCTAATATGTCATACATCCGATGAAAGAGCTCGATATGGCGGGGTACATGCAGCAAACCGCTTGAAAATTGATACAGAAATAACAGAGTTATTGCAAAATGTCTTACCTAAAGCGAGGCGAGTTGGCATCAAATTTTGTGCAAAAGATAGACTGAGTTTACCGTTATGTTTTGATAAACCGTCGGTGTTGTTATATAACATCTCATAACTACGGGGTGATTCAAGCCCTATAATAGATTCACTATTAAACGAGAATAATTTCAGTTGTTTTGATAAAGCAGTTCAACTGAAATTATTCTCGTTTAATAGTGAATCGATTATAGTTACGAGATTTTATAACAACACAAACGAAATACTATTTATTTGTCCGAAATTACGTCACGGTTTACTTGATAAAATCGTTCCCTATTGTCGGTAGTCGTTATCCATCCCATCATGCATAATCCCCACCGTGAAGTTTTTCATTGGGCCTAGGTAGCCATGGAGTAAGGGAGAGAACTATTGATTCTTATCAATTTGGCTTTCAAGAGTTGTCTTTCTTACTCTCCTGGTCGCAAGGACAGAGCGTACATCGACAAAATTCTGGGGTTTCAACAAAATTACGAGAGTTTATGATAACAAAGCCGGGAAGTATAAGAAGGAACCTTATCGCATTTTAACATACATGGATCCAAATCAGCATGTGAAAATCTCTTCCTATAGATATACCCCAATATTTCCTTATTTTCTCCTGTAATATGTTGGGCAATGTGCACTAATCATATCTTTTTGACGTGCACAGCAGCTTTCTTATAAGAGCAGTCTAAGATCTGTACGCTTTAGGGATGGTTAAAATTTCAGATGGTTAAAATTTCAGAACAAGTACTAGTGTTTGTCGTGCATTCATGGCATTTCTGATATCCGAACAAAAACATCTTCCAGTGTGAGCCACCAGCGACTCATTTCATGTGTAAGATTCGGAGGACAGACGTTTCGGCCATTGATGTTTTAGTCTGGTGTAAACGTTCGAGGCCAATACATCCTGACCAATACGCCATATATGCTGGCATTCCATACTAGGGTGTTGGACAAACGGCGCATGTCGAAAATTAATGATTTAACAAATAATGTTCCAGGAAATTGTGGCTGACTCCGAGCCAATACTAGTTAATTGGCCTTTCCCAACTAGCACCTGGTTTTGACAAATCTAATACAGCAGGTTTTGGTGGGTCATTGCAGAAAAGGGAGAAATGCTGATAAGAAGCATTAACATCTTCGACTTCAGTATTTTCTGTGTGACAAAATAAAGGTACATCTTTTCGGGGGGGGGGGGGGGGGTATATTAATCACGCAGTTAATTAAGAATGATGTCGGGGTTTCTTTAAATAACTGAAAGAGGCAAAATAATGGTAAATATGATTTATTCATTTGCAAAGCAGACTACACGTTAAATTTTCAAAATAGTCTAAAAATGGCGTGTATCACCAAAAACTCTGGCGTCACACTCATACAATATTATTAATAGAAGTAGTCAATAACTATATGTATATATAAATGCAATGATATTTCTACTGAACGTTTAGATAATAACAAAATATGTAACAGTTAAATTGTAAATGCTCTCAAAATGTCTAAATGAAGTTGTAGGGTACAACAAAATTTGTTTGCCGTTTGAGATAGGATTAGTAACTTAATGAGTTAGTTTCAAAGAAGACATTTTTTCAAATAGCTCCTCTAATGCAACTTTATGTGTTCATTTTTTAGATACAATGACCCTTTGAAGATATGTTTAGACAACATTATGAGAACAAAAAATATGCCAAAACCTGGCATTTTCTTCTTTACCCAAAATGTTTCCATTTCAAACTTGAAAGTTTTTCATGATTTGTTTTCTGGAAAAGCATTGAATCAAGACCAGATTATATAGTAACAGGCTACAAGGACATAAAATGTTCTTAAAAAGATTGGATTTTCTTCAATTATTATGCTCATATTACTATGGATTTTTTGCAGACATGTATAAAACATTTACTTAATTTTCTAAACTAACTAACATCTCTTGGATTACCAAAGTATCACCTCATAATGTCTAATTTCTTTGGTATAATGTATCTACCCATGTAAGGTAGACAGTAGCCTTATTGTTGCTTTTCATCAAAACCTCATAACTACAGCTTGTTTAAAGCAGGAGTTACGAGGTTTTTGAAGAAAAGCAGCAATAAGCAATATTCTGCTAATTGTTTCAATAAATCACCATTTCCTTCAATTTAACAAGAACTACAATTTTTCTGGAAGACCGTGCAAATATGGCAATTCTTTGGTACTAAAGAACAAAAGCAATATTCACAGTCTAAAATAAAAGATAAAATCTGTATTTGGTTGAGCCAAGCAAACAGTTGGATTGATACATCATGTCTGTCTTGATCTTTGCTAACAGCCAAAGCAATTGGAATATTCCAGACCTACATTGAAAATGTTTAACCCTTTCCTAGACGGGAAAAATTTAGACTTGTCCATGTTCAAAGATAATGCAGACAGCAATTTCAAGTGAATTAAGTGATACATATAGTGGTAATTCTGGATAGAAAACATTGTGGGAAATACAAGTACTGAAATGGCTTGTCATAAGCAATTTCTACATTTTCCAGAATGTTTACTGAGGCATTTGTCGTGTGTGGGGTCAAAAAGGCATCATTATGACGGAATGGGTTAAGATACTAAAACACATCCTTTTATAAGTAATCCAAATCTATTCAAATGCTTGTCCCATCAAATACAGTAACAATATTTACACTTACATTTAAACAAAAGAAGAAAAATATCTAACAATATGGTCTAATGCTATCTAGTTTTATGGAATTTCATGCAAAAACTTACGCTTTAATTCTACAGAAGAATAAAGAGAGGAATGTATCAACTGAATACTGCATGAAAACAACATTATCAGAAATATTGAAACCCTTTCTTAACAACATATCATAGCTTTGACGACCCTTACCAAAAACATTTTGTCGGTGTCATTCCAAAGCATCGTAACTACAGCTTGAGTAAAGCTGTAGTTACAAGGTTTTGCAATAACACTGATGATTTGGAAACTTTGAATGAACAGAAGGAAATATCGGTAACCTGCATTTTCACCTTTTCTTTCACTATTTTCCAATCCATTGAATCAATTATTCTTTCATACTAATGAAAACTGTTTGGTCTTTTATTCAAACTGTTATCTACTAATAGCACAGCTCAAGCCAATCTGTTTGCTTTGTTGTTTAGAAAAAGTTATTGTCAATAGAATGATGTACACTCACATAAATGCAATTTGGAAACTTATTTAAAAGCCTTTTGAAACACATACACAAAGCATTGTTAACAAGTGTGAAAGTATTGCAGATTGATTTAGAAAAAGAAAATAATCAACAAAGTTTGACATTTAAGACTAGAAAAATAATTGCAGGATTAAAAGAGAGATAAAAAGAAATTTGCCGTAAAGAAAAATAAAGAATGAAACACTACAAAGTATAGCACCATATGCAAAGAACAAGAAAGCGGGTTACTTAACCTCATTAAAATTACAAACTAAGTTTCTTAACCAATTTTCTAATGAACACTTACAGAAAGATACAATAATTTTGGAGAACAAAAAGAAGAAAATCCATATTGACCAAGCACATTGAGAAAGTTTTAAAATGCTGTATCAATATTTATTTATTTTTTAAATTTCAAAACTTTGCTTATTGAACGCATTCATCAAATGTGGAAAAACCTTTCAAAAGTGTGTTCTGAATTCCTTTTGTTTCAAAAATTCAAATACTGGTATAACTGAAATAACAATAAGTACAACCTTTCTAAATAAACAGAACCATTTACATTGTAGTAAACACAGAAACAACCCATATTTAATTTTTCACTAACTTCCCAAAAAACAACCAAATAACTTTACATGAAGTCCCTCCCTTTATGATATTAATAAAGTACAACCAAAAATAATAGAATTTGTGACCACATTAATTTAAGTATGTTGTATCTGTTTAAAACCCCAAAAAACATAGCAACAAATCTAAAGCCAGCACACAAGACCAAGTTTGTTTTTTTTTAAATAATTTAAAGGTACAGAGGATATATGGATGTTGGAATAGATTCTATAAAACTTAACAAAATATTTATGGTGATCAAGTTTCTAAATAACAAGCCACAACAAATACACTTAGGATTCTTAAGGTAGTCACTCCCTGATCAGATTCAAGGGACGTCGGAATTATTCATTAAGGGACGTCGGAATTATTCATTAACATTCAACAGTGGAATGTTCCACCGCCAAATGTTTATGACGTCACCCAAATAGGTTCAGATACATTATGAATGTTAACAACGCCGCACCACTAATTCTGTAGTTGCGACATCTCATAAGCGGTGGACTACCTTAACCCTTTCCCAAACAAGACCTGATTTTCACGTCCCTATTAGATAAGGCTTGGGAAGACATTGAGACAAAAGAAGAAACTCTCCTTTTGCCACAATATTTTCTGTGCCATATCGTACACCAATTACTTCTTTGTCAACATCCATTTTTTCATCTGCAGCAGCTTTCAGTTTGGAGGACCCTGAAATGGTGTTGTTTGGGAAAGGGTTAAAAAGAGTTTACACTAAGCCCTGATTATTGTTTTTCCTTTTTGCCCAAACATTCTGGACCTGATGAGTCCTAGTAATAGTGCCATTGGTAAGCATTGTGAAAGCATTTATGAATATTTCTTTTAGAAATGCCTTATTTGTAAATCAGCTGTATGAATAGGAACACTGCAGATCTTACTATTGTTTGATTTTATTGTAAATGATTTGAGATTTTCAAATGAAATGCCTTAAAGATATGAATTAATGAAATGAACCCATCATAGAAAGAAGAAAGACACATTAATCATTCTATATTAATAAACAATTAATATAACATTGGTAAATATTGAAAAATATCATAACTACAGGTTGAAAAAGCTGTATTTACGGCATCTTTTATATGACCAACAACATATTGCTTGTTTAATATTAACTTGCAACAAAGAGTTGAGATTTTTTTCATTCCATGATGACTAATGATAATTTCAAGATTAAGCATATCTTAATGGTTTGTATAAAATAATCCGAATTTATGCTCAATGATCATAATCATGCGTAGTAGTTAAAACTTTTTATAGTTTTTTTTTCATAAATTTAACCTACTTCCCTAACTAACTCTGTTTTTTGATATCCATAAAAGAAAGGCATCTACCCTTTCCCTAACAACAAAATATTAGGGTGATCCAATTCAAAATTTGCCTCAATTTTTTCACAGGTATTTTCTCTATGAAGAAAATCAAAGGCAGGTTTTGTTAGGGAAGAGGCTTTTTCATATAGACAAACAACAAAATATACACTTTGTTTGAACTTGCCTTGATACAAGTTAATACTTTAATCATTACAATATACTTTGAAATGCTGATTTATGAACAAAAAGGGTATAACTAAAAACAACTCTATAGGACAACTAATTCTTATAAACATTTTACTTCTTTCAACAACAAGACCTTGTGACATCCCTGGTAGTAAAGACTTGCCAAAACATTGAAGCAAAAGAAGAAACTTTCAGTGAAAATTGAGCATTTTACACTAGTTTTTGACTTGACGAAACAATTCATGATTGCTTTTGATTCATGAATCTTCCCATGTTTATATTGTCTAGCAAGATTAACCCGGTACATCTGCATATGTAATGACCCCACTTCGGCGATGTTTTGTTAAGACGCTCATCTAACGGACTTAGCACACGAAAATTAATCAGTATCAGTTTAATGTGGTCAGATAATAGAGTTAGTTGTCCATATAAAGTTTAATTAACAAAACATTATATCACTGTTTCAGTTCTAAATGCTCTAACATTAGGTATTTACAATTATTTTCACCAAGCCAATACAAGCAAGTACAACATACCATTTATTTGTGGGTCTCTAAAACTTTTTCATCTTCGTTGAAATGAAAATTTTGAGATTCAGACAGAGAGATTGTTATTCGTAAGAATATATTTGAGCCAGGATCTGGAAAAATGTCCTTTATGGCATTTGAGAACAACCTGGATCCAGACCAGCCTGTGCATATGCACAGTCTGATCAGGATCCATGCTGTCCTCGAATAGCTTCCTCGTTCCTTAAACCAACTGTAAGAGAGTAGCATTGATCCTGATCAGACTGCTCTTAGGTACATGCTGATCTGGGATCATGGTTGTCTAGAATGCTATAAGGGACGTTTTTCCAGATCCCAGCTCGTTTGAAGATGTTCAACCAGCAATGAAGAACAAAATCAGCCTGCACATACATGTTTTTGAGTTTTATTGGGGTTTTACGCCGTTTTCAACTACCAGGGTCATATCGCGGCGGCTGGAGCACCTACCCATGGATTCCTGTTGTTTCTCAAACCAGTACTACCACAACACCCTTACCGAGCATCCAGCTGCTTGCCCACTTAGGTTAACGATTTCAAACCCATTGGTGGGTGACAATTTTGTCAGAAAGGGTATTAGCCGCGGCCGGGTATCGAACCTGGGACCTCTAGTATGAGGGTCAGATGCGCTACCAACTGCGCTAAGGCCGCGGCCAGCACATACATGTAACAGAATGATCTTGTTATATGCTGTCAAAGTAACAGGAATATTCCAGGATCAGTATAAAAGAGCTTTTATAAATCTCTTAAAAATAACATGAATGTGAAAAAGTCTGAGTTTTTTTCTTTCATATTCAGTCTTCATAAAATGCTTCATTTTATTCATAATCAGATCAAATTTTCATACTAGTGCAATTTGAGACAATGTTCACTTATTCAGCAATTATACTAGAATATACTTCTTACAAGATATCAAAATTTACACATACATCTTAATAAGGACAATGGATTGAGAAAAATTGAATAAATTGAGAGAAAGAAAAAAAAATAGAAAGATCTAGCGTAGCACTTAAAGAAATGGAAAGAAGATCATATTTAACATTGAAATCGTTACACGTTTTTACAATACATACAATTAACAAGTGTAGTGAATACTGTAAGTTTACACATATGTAATAACAATAATCAATAATAAGGTTCTGTGTTATTTACAGCCTCTTTTATTAAACCAGATATTTTGACTGACCATTTTGCCAGAGTATTTATTTACTATATCTTCCATCCAAGAGTTGTATTCACCCACCAGTCTAATTCTAAATTTACTTTTAAAATTACACAACAACACATCAGTTTTGTTAAGACATACGTCTCTTCCAATGAGACGGCTTGTAATGTAATTTAGACAATCAATTTAGAATCGTTGGCGCATACCACCCCTGATGAACTCTTGCAAAGAGAAAAGATTTAATTTCAATTAATTCTAATCTTGTACTTATGAGGTCTTTTCTTAGAGGCTTTTTTGTAACACATTAACCTGGATTCGCTGTCTATAATGGATTTCTTGGCCCTTCATTATGCTATCTATATATGACATAGCTACATTTGTTATCTCTTTAAAACTTTACAAAATTTGTGTCATGTCACTTGAAAAGGGACCATCTTAGATAAGCAAGAAATTTCAACCCTGATAAGACTGCAAACTGCCCAGTCTGACAGAGGTAGAAACTTTGTGCTTCTGATACATTTTCTTTAATGTTAGCGTGTCATTCTTCTATTATTATGTACAATTTTTTGGTAGCAGATCTACCAAATCTAAAATCAATGACACATGATTATAATACTTGATTCATTATTTTTTCATTACTTCCAAAATGGTCCTTCGTCAAATGGTATCACCACTTAAACAATCTGAGATTTTAACTGTGAAATGTACATTTATGACATACATATAATTTTAAAAAAAATGTACATATAACACATCAGTTTTGTCATGTTTAGAATGCAAATAACGTCACTAACATTTCATGTTACACAATACAAAAATCATCATTATTGGTCTGTTTTTAACTCGAGGATGACTGTGTTGGGGTAGAGACAGGGCGATGTTTTGACTCCAGAGAGCTTGCGGAAAGTTTGAGTTTCGCTCGATGACTATCCGTTTCACAATGCGACTTGAAATCCTGAACTGTTGACATTTTGTCTGAACACAGTTTACACTCATATTGAATCTGTTCTAATTTCAAAATCGTATTTACACCTTCTGGTAATTTACCACCGGCAAAACACATCATATGTTGATGCCCCACACACGCGTCTTTAGCGGGATAGACCATTTGACATTTCTTACATATATACCCAACGTCAACGGTGGCCTCGCTCACACAATTATAGTCTTGACTACTGACGATCGATCGTAGACTGGATATCGACTTGCAGTCTTGTGTATATTGTCCGATGTTGGCTTTAGGGTCCGCGAGTTTGGAACTCACGTCCTTAATGGCTTGTTGTGGAATCTGCAGTAATGGGAGAGGGGTTCCAAATGTCATCGGATCATATCCAAGTAGCTGCTCAGCGCCTGGAAAGAAACGCAAACAGTTTTATTGGAAATTCATGAAATATCAGCATAACTTTTCCCCAAGTGGTGAAATTTCAGAATGTTCCATTTCAAAAGCAGGCAACAAAATGGATGTTAATACGAAAAGGATTCATGTACAATATTGAATCAAAAATATTATGGCAGAGGGAAATACTGATTATCAGCATTTCTTCTTTGCCGCAATGATTTTCAAAGGCTTCTCTATTGGTTGCATCAAAAGACGTCATCATTTGAGAATGGGAATAAAATCATAATTTGCTATGAAAGTTTTCTAATGTAATCATTAAAGATGCTGACCTTGAAATTTGTTAAAACACCCAATTAAGAGACATTTTAATCACTTTGCCTAAGTTTTTGCAACAAGAAGAGCACTTTTTCTGACACCACTGTTAAAAGTGTATATTTTTAATGCTGATTTTATAAAGTATTTTCACAGGTGACTTATCAGATGTATAATTTTATCACTGAAGGCCTATCTGATCAAATGCATGAACGCTTATCCAAATGTCATTAACCCCTTTCCCAAACAGCAAAATCTTAGGGTGGTCTAATTTCAAAGATGTTGCAGACAAAAATTTAAAGTGAATGAAATTTCATATTTTTGGGGTCTTTCTGGGTAGAAAACATTGTGTGAAATGAAGAAATTGGGGAAAACATCGAGACTACAGAAGGAGATGCTGATGACAAGAATGTTGTGCTTTTCCTTTGAATGTTTGTATTCTAAATAATTGCACACAAATATGATAATTAGCAACATTCATTTTGTCGTCTACAATATCTTTCAAATTGTAAAAGTCTTTATTTTTTTTAAATTTGAGGAAGGATAACCCCTTAAGGACTTAACAATCAACTTGTGTAGACTAAAGTCAGACCTGCTCATATGTGCAGACAGATCTTGTTCTTCCATGCGTGTACATCCAAGACAATACTAAGAGTTGCTATTACACTATTCTAAGGTTCTTTATTGTAACACAACATAAAGTCATTAAGTTTTCAAAGTTACAGTCCAGGGAGCAAGAAGGGTACTCCCTAATTCATTAAACAGGTTACCAGGCTCAAAAATGAGCCATATGAGAGACTTTTGCCAGATAATGGTTAGTAGTTACAACTTTAGTTTACAGAGTGACATGCTAGCAAATTTGCTAGTTCCCTTATTAGAACACAACAAATAGACAACAAGTTTTCAATGTTAACTACCATTTTTGTTTACAGACTGATGCAGTGCTGGGTATCCCTAGGTCACTGACCTGGCATCAATCCGGGCGTCAGCGACGGCGGTGGTGGCACTCCTGGCACGCCAGACATGAGCCCCGGCAACCCCGGGTACATGAAGGGCAACATGCTGGGATCCATGCCCGGTAACATACCACCAAATGGTGACAGCATGTTTAAACTCTGAAGCTGGGCTTCAGCTGATGATAGACTTTTGGAACTTTTCTTTGAAGAGCCTGAAATTAAAGGGAGACAACTTTGAGCATCTTGATTGTTAAAGAAATCTTGCTTATCTATCCAAATATCAATCAACAAAATTTCAGTCAGGTCTTATTGCTTTTCATCGAAAACCTCATAACTGCAGCTTGATTGAAGCTGCAGTTACATGGCTTTTGATGAAAAGCAGAGATACACATGACATGACATTCTTCTTTACACACAAAAGAAAAATATTTACCTATTGAAAAGGACATTTTTTTCTTCCTTCCTGTTTCTACCATGTTTTCATTTACATTGTATTTTACCAAAACTCTTAAACTCACAATTTGGCAAATTATAGTGAAGAAAAGGCTTGCTATGAGCATTTTTTTTTTATCTAATTTAGACTACAGCAAAAAATGTTTAATTTAAAGAATCTATATGGAGTAGTCAGTACAAAACTAATCTAAAAGTAAAATGATTCTATATGTATGTAAAGCATTCTTGCCTTTACTTCTCCTATCAAGATGTCATTAAGACTTGCATTAAGATAGATCAAAATTAAAAACGTTTCTGATGAGTTTTGAATGGAAAAAATGATGAATATTAAATTTTATGGCCCAAATTTTACAGCTTTTATCTTAATTACAATCATTTATAATATAATTCTTCATTAAAATAAAATCTGTACATTTCATAAACAAGTACTCTTCCCTTTAACCCTTTCCAAAATGATACCTGGTCTTGACATCCCTAAAATAAGCTTGCAAAAACATAACAAGCATTTTCTCATTTTCCCTCAAAATTTTCTATGCTACATTTTAAACAAATATTTCCTTAACAACACCCATTTTAATGTTGTCCGCAACAACGTCCAAATTGAAAGTCTAATATTTTTGCCAATGGTGAAAGCTAGATTTGATAGTTTTTGAAATTGCAAAATTTAACAAAGATCTAAATTGAAAGCTTTTTCAGAAGACAGTGCAGGTAAAATTCTCATTATCATGTCAAATATTAAGAGAAACTGAGAATGATTAAATATAAAATCAGAAAATGTTCTATTTTATTCAATAAAAAACAATTGAGGGAAAAAGAAGACATCGCTGATCAGCAATTTCTTCTTTTCTCCCAATATTTTCCAAACAGTTTATAATAGGGATGCAAAAACCAGGTCTTGTTTGAGAAAGGGTTAAATTCCTAGAAATATGTCATTTCCATTTTCGCCATTCTCAGTTAAACGGATACAGGGTGCTTGCACGTCTTGGAAAGGTGACGATCATTGCTTATCATCACTTAAAAGGTGCTAAACCCATTGTGGAGCAAAATATTTAATCAATATTTATCCTAGCAACAATTATTTCCTACCACGTTTAATATGTATTACCATAGAAACCATTAAAAATAAGATGCAAAAGTCTAGTGTTTTAACCTAACTTGTGAAATGTATTGGGAAAAACACTTTCCATGTACAAGTATCTAGTTACATTACCCTTTCCCAAATGACAGCTCATTTCAAGTAGTTTGAATTTGAAAGGAGTTTCACATGACAAAGTAATTCGTCAAATGTACAAATTATGAATATTATAGCATAGAAAATTTCAAGACAAAAGGAGAAAATACTCATCATCAACAACCATTTTGTCGTCTGCAGCAGTTTTCGACAGTGTCATCTTGGAAAGTACATTTAACCCTTTCCCAAATAGCAAAATTTTCGGGTAGATCAATTCCAAGGCTGATGAATGTTGAAAAAGATAGGATTTGTGTACAATATAACAGAAAATATTGAGGAAAAGGGCGAAAAAAAAGCTGATAATCTGCATAATCAGCATTTTCTTCTTTTGTCTCAATATTATCCAAGGCCTTTTCTAATGGGGACATAAAGACCAGATCATGTTTGGGAAAGTGTATTTGACCATTGCCAAACAGCCAAATTTTGGACTGTTACTATTTGGAAGGTGTTGCAGACGACAGTTTCAAGTTGATGAAATTTTACAAAATCTATCCATTTTGGGTTAGAAAACATTGTGAAAATTGAAGAAATTGCATTTTACAAGCAATTTCTTCATTTTCCACTTTGTTTTCTCAATCATTTTTCTTGAGGGGCGTCAAAAAGCGTCAACGTGAAGGAACAGGTAAAAGAGGACATACCCTCATTTTGTTTGTCTGAATCAGATTTATCCTTTGACTGTGACGATGATTTCTCCTCTTTTTTCAATGGTCCCAAGTAGTCACTTGGATTCAACAAACCAAGACCTGAAGAACAGTAGAAACATAAGCATGAAGAACTTTACAAGCCCTTAACCCATTAACAGAAGGCAGAATGTTAGAATGTTAGATGTTGCAGAGAATTTAAGTGAATGAAAATTATGAAATCTTTAAAAATTGGGTCTTTTGCATAGAAAACATTGTGGGAAATGAAGAAATTGCTTGTCACAAGCAACTTCATTTTCCACAATGCTTTCTTAGGTCTTTATCTTACAGGGCCTCAAAAAGTGTCATTACATATGAATCATTTTAAACTTCAATTTGCATTTGATATTGGAGGCTCACAAAATTTGATGCACAGATGACAAAAAAGCTACAACAGATTGTTGAAAATTAGTTGTACTAAATTTGAAACTCTTGCCTAATTAAACTTTTAAAGATAATAATTTTATTATTGTCTCTCATGCTTTAACTATTTCAAACAAACCTGTTCTGTCCAAATTACATTACTTGAGCTCTTTTTTCCGTTAATTAGCCTAGAAATTTATCTTAATTTGCTACACTTTATGATTTAATGTACCTGTTTATCATGTATAATGATGTTTAAAACACTGATTAATTATAATATTTGTTTGTGCTTGATAGATTATTCATATAACATTAATATTTATTTCGACAATATACCCTTCTTAAAAATCTTGTCTATATAACTAGCAATTTGAAATTTTCCTCTTCCAATTGAATGTTTTCAATTTTCATACTTTTTTTCTTTTTTGATAAAACTGTAATGTAAATGCACATTCTGTTTGGACTTAAAATGGCAATTTGGATAGCACTGACCAAAATTAGGACAAATAAGAAGAGAATGTGGTATAAAAGGCTTATATGGCACAATAGTTTTTTGTCCAGTACACTTTTTTGCTAAAATGAACTCTTAATTTTTGACACTCTTAATCTTTGAAACGATCACAAATTAAAGATCTTTAATATAAGATAATTCAGAGCAGACTTACCAGCCATTGCCCCAGGTGGAAGCCCCAATGGTCCCAGACCCATAGACTGTAGATGCGCCATCTGGGATTGAGCATTCGCTTCTTCCATCAGCTTTCGCATGTGGTCAATGTCATTGGGTTGTTGTGAGTGTAGCAGCCCTGACACGCCTGATATCGACGCTGACGACGTAGATAGCTCCCTCTCGGCATCCGCCCTCGTTTGTATGAACTCCCTCACTTTGTCTATATGCTTCTTTGTAAAGATATGGTCCTGTATCGTATACTTGTGTGAGTATTTAAAATTACACAAGGTGCATTCTTCTGGTGGCTTGGGGAAATCCAGCTCCGACTGTCCGTATGATTTAGCCATGTTTAATTTTGCCTTCTTCTCCTTAGCCCTGGCATTCTGGAACCACACTTGGACGACCCTCTTCTGGAGACCAATAACCCGACCCAGCATCTCACATTCAGCCATGGTGGGTGTCTTGTAGTCCACAAATATATGCTTCATGACACGGACCTGTAGACTTGTCATCTGCGTTCTATATCTCTTGTTAGTCATGTTGGCCTGGTTCATGCTAGGACCGGGGGAGGCAGGACAGCTACTCTTGTTAGACAATTCTTCATCCGTCTTCTCACTCTCCGTCACTGACTCGTTAAACCTTCGCATCATGTAACCCTGATCCACCGCAGATCTCAGAATGTCCTGAGCACTAGGTCCACTGTTGTGTCGTTCATGACGAGGATGTCGGTCACCATGGTAACTGCTTGATTTAGATGAAGAACTATCTCTCATATGCTCATGTACAGGCGCTGTACTTGGTTTGACAGGCTTACTGAGATCCAATGGGGCATCATCTTCCATGCTAGATACTGTGCTCTCAGCTTTCATGGGTGTAGAGGTCATACCAAGGGGTAACATTGGTTGACCTTTGTTATGAGAGTCATGGCTTGTGGAGCTTAGCTCGGAGATATACTTCTTGAAGGAGTCATCGTAGAACTGTTTCATTGACATCTGTATGGGGTCGGCCATGGGTGGGAATCCCATACCACCAAGACTGCCAGGAGGCATGTATGGTAGAAGCCCTGGCATACCTGGTGGAGCCAGTAGATTGTTGAACTCAGGTGATGGTGACATGATGTTCCCAGATGACGAAGGTCCAGGGCTCTCAATTGTGGCATCTGGTATAGCATCAATGTTTATCTCACCTTTAGCCATCTCGTCAGGATGTTTTGTGGCAAGATGAGATTCTAGCGCAGATTTTGCTCTAAAAAGAGCTCGACAGATGGGGCATCTTTTGTGGATAAGCTGTTGGTGAGCTCTATATTGACCTTTCCTTTCTCTGGCTCTAGTGTTCTGGAACCATACTTGAACAACTCTCTTCTTTAGGCCAACATCTTTGGATATAGCTTCTAGTTGTTTGCGACTTGGATTACAGTCAATCTGGTATTTTTGATACAAGTAGTCTAATTGCTCTGGTAGTATAGTTGTGCGTAGTCGTTTGTCTCTAGGCTGATCTGAATCATCCATTTCCTCTTCAAACTTGCGTTTACTTGGTGACTGACTGTCCATGCTGGAGGTGTGAGATGTGTTAGCCATGCTCTGTAGAACACCAAATGCACTGTTGTTACTGAGATTCATGAATAATCCAGGATTCATACTGTGTAAAGCTTGATGTTCTTTGAACAATTCTGCATGATGGAATGACATGTTACATTTTTCACATCTGTATTTTGATGAACCACCTTCGTTTACGCTGGTGTTTGCTTCACGAGATTTTCCGATGATTGATGACGTCTCCGATTCTGAATCTGAGAAACAAGTGTTGTCCAATGAGGTAACATTTGACATTGAATCACTATCATCTGACATCATCTGAGATTCTTGCTTTTCATTTTCTGTAAAACAGTGTCGCTTCTGATGACGAATCAGATCATAGTATCTTTGGAAGACAGCTTGGCATTTTTTACACTGGTAGTTTAATCCTGGTGTCCTACTAAAAGGAGAAGTACTTGATGATGAGGATGTTTCTTTGTTTTCTGCAGGCTGATTCTCATAGATCTTTCTTGCCTTTTGTCTGGCATTTTGAAACCAGACCACAATCACTCTGGGGCTCAGTTCCAACATTTTAGACAAGTTCTCCAACTCGTCATCTTTTGGGTAGGCGTTCTGTTCAAAATATTCCTGTAAACATTTAATCTGATAGTCTGTGAATCGTGTACGATTGGCTCGTCTCCCAGATGAACCTCCCGGAGGTGAATAATTATGATTATCATACAATGGTGTTGATGTTGGCGTAGTAGACTTGGGAGGGTATGACAAAACACTGGGTGAATTCATTGCAGCTAATCCATGGGCAAAACTCTGCATGATACTTTCATTGGTCCCTGGCGGAGTGAGCTTGGGCATGTGAGCAATAGATGATGTCATGGAAGGTGATGAAAATGAAGGAGAGATTGCAGATAGAGTAGTGACAGTGGCTGACTGTCCTGAACGAGTGAACGACGATGATGCTGATGATATTGTAGGAGGCAGATGGCTGTGATGGGCTGTATGAGGTTCCTTAATGGTAGATTTACTGTGAGCTTGAGTTACATTCTCTGAGGTCATTTTGTTATCATGGACTGATTTTACATGTACATCTTTATGTTTGATAGGATCAGCTTTCTTTTCGAATGAGGTATCAAGTTGAGGTGATTCTGTTTTCTCAGCAGTGTCTCTTTTGAGTTCTGGTTCCGGCTGTTTGAAAGCTGGACTTGGATTTTTGGAATCAGGAGGACTTGTTTCCTCAATAATTGTCAACTTTCCTGTTTTCTCATATTCCTCTAGGTCCAACGTTGTAGATGGAGGATTGTTGAAATTGTATGGAGAATCTTTATTCCTCTGTCTTTCTTTGAATAGAGTATTTCTAAACCAATGTTTAATAACTTTTTGAGGTAAGCCTGTTTGCTCTGACATGGCATTTATCTGATCTTCACTGGGTGAGTTATTTATATCAAAGTACCCTCTCAGCACTTTCAACTGCTCATCATTAATCCTGGTCCTTGCTCTTTTCTGGTTGGCCATGGCAGAATTCTGGAACTGTTTCTGCTGTTGTGCAGACATCATACCAGATGGGGAGGTGTCCATTCCCGGCAGGGCTGGTGACTTTAAAACATTGTCCATCCCTGGTGGTGGCATCATCATTGGCATCAGTGATGGTTGTGTGTTCATCAATAGTGGCATAGGCATGTGCATCATGCCCATACTGAACATGTTCATCATCTGTAGCATGTCTACTGGTGGTAACTGTGCTGGTGGTGGTGGGGGTGGTGGTGGCATCTCCTGCTTGATCACCTTCTCCTCTACAGGTGTGGACACAGGTGGGACAGGTGTTACAGGTGTAGGAGGAGCTTCCGGAACCTCCACAGGTATACTCTGACAACTCTGTTCAAAATCTGCTTTAAACTGGTCACCAAACTCTTCTATCTTTTCAAGAGGAACAAAGTCTCTGTGTACTTCCTCCTTATGAGCTTTGAGTACCCACACACTGGAAAATTGTTTGTTACAGTGAGTACACACACATCTATTCATCTCAGGTAGATCGACTTTAGTCTCTTCTTCAGGCTCAATTTTGACCTTGACCTCTTGTTCTTTCTCATCCCCCTCATTGTCATCATCCTTTTTATCATCATCACCATTGTCATTGTTTTGTTTATCTTCATCATTATCCTCTTTGTCTTTATCATTATCATCAGGATTGTTTGATTTGTCGTCAGAGTTTGACTTGTCCGAAGCTTCGTCATCTCGCTTGTTTGGCGCTCTTTGATTAAACTCATTAAACTGCATGACACATTCAAATCCAAAGTTCTCCAGCAGATTTCTTTGAACTGCAGGCTTTATTCTGCCTATGAGCCTAAATTTGTTAGCAGCAGATCCTGGACTTGGACTTGAACAGGTTCCTGAGCTGAGCATCTGTTGTTGATTCAATGATTCCTGGTTTGCAACTTGCACATTTCCTGAGAGTACATTTTGGGACTGTGTAGAGGTGGTGACTACTGTTAAAGCATCTTTATCCCCTTTCTGTGACTGTGAGGATGTCGCCAAGTTTTGAGAGATCTTTTCTAGAGCTTTTGTAGAGGACAATGAATCTGTGAATGAAGTAGAGGACTTGTCAGATGAGCTAGATAAAGCTTGACTAGAGGTATAGCTGCTGGCAGCAGACGAGAACCCTTGGTTTGGAAGTGACATTGGCAATAACGGTGGTAACCCTGGCAACATCGGAAGTCCTGGGATTGATGGAAGACCAGGGAACCCTGGGTAGCTTGTTAAACCTGGAATTCCTGGGAATAATAGTGACTGCTGGCTCATCGACTGTTTTACGAGCATGTCATTCAACATCTTCTGTTGAGCTTGAACTGTTTTATCCATTGGTTCTTCAATCAGGGGTCGTGTGAGGTCAATCTCTCCGCTGAGGGCTAGCTCCTTCAGTTTGGATGCTCTAGTTTGATGAGCTACTGATCGTATATGAATATCGAGTGTAGATCCCTGGCTGTAGGAAACTTTACAAATATTACACTTGTAGGGTCTGTCTCTATCATCCTCAGGGGAATGTTCTCTGGATTTCGCAGCAAACTGTTTGTCTGTGTTAGAAGATGTCATGGATGATGTGTTGCTTGATGCAGGATGGGGAGATGGGGAAGATGTGGGTGTTGTAATGCCCGACTCGATCTGTTTGACCTTGTGTAGATGAGACACAGAGTTGTAGTGTACAAGTAGGATATTATGCTGTGTGAATGACTCCTTACAGATATCACATTTATACGGTCTGTTAGGGTCCAGGTACTTCTCCATAGGGTAGCTCAACTTTTCTCCCTTTCTGTGTAGTAGAGTCCTGTTATGTGCTGTAAGGTAATGCTGTTTTGTGTATGCAAGTCGACATCTATGGCATTTGTACTTTCTGTTTGGATTATCATAATCTTCAGCAAACATCTGACTGTTAAGATAATCCTCTACAGCTTGATCGTCTTTACCAGCCAGATCCATCTCCTCTCTGTCATCAAGTTTGTCTATTCCATTCTCTATTGGGTATGGCGTAGTTGAAGGTGAATTTTCTTTTGAAGAAGTTTCAGAATCTGCATCACCATTTGTATGTGGCTTTGCTGTAATACTGTCTCCATTGATATCATTCTTTGGTGGTTTCACACTGTCAGATATTTTGAAAATGTTACTTAGATTAGGGTCCGTTATGAATGTAGCTAAAGCCAATGCGTTTCCGTACATTTCTGCTGTAACTTGTTTTATATCGGAGTCACTGAGGTCGTGGGAACTGGCAACATGATGACGTAGGGATGACATGGAGGTGAACGCTTTTGAACAAACGGTACATGTGACAGCCGCTTTGATGATGTGTAGTTGAGCATGGATGTGAAGCTTCTGTTGAGACTTGAAAGACAGAGTACACATTTGACACGGATACTTGTACTCCAACTTGTCCGCGGAAGAAAGACCTATTGATTTGGCATGGATTTCACGGAAATGCATCTGTAATGCTTGAGCAGTCTTGAAATACTGGTTACATCCTTTCTTCCAACAGAGGTAGCCTGGGCCCCTGGGTGTCTGTTTGAGTTCCAAGTGTCCAAGTTCATTCTGGTGAGAGTATAGCTGGTCAATGTTGGAGAAGGACTTTGAGCATGTTTGGCAGCGAAACTGTTCATCTTTGTCTACATCGTTGGCCTGGGACAAGTCAATGGCTGAAAAGATACATATGTCAGATATTTATCATCCTATTAACACATGGCACAATTTTAGACTTGTCCAAATTCAAAGATGTTGCAGACAAAAATTTCAAGTAAAAGAAATTTTACATTCTTTTAGTCTTTCTGGATAGAAAATTTTTGCAAAATGAAGAAAGTTCTTATCACAAGCAATTTCTTCATTTTCAAAAATGTTTTCAGAGACTCTTTCTTATGGGGCGTCAAAAAGCATCATTATACAGGAATGGGTTAACCTTTATTATTTGTGATATGCTGAAGGGGGCCCCCAATCAAAATCATTACAGAAAAAGACCATTATCATTTGATTAGAAATGAAGTGTCGGAGGTAAAAGACATTCTAAATTTGTCATTCTAAATTCTAACCAGTATGTCATTGGAATCCTCTCAAGGAGACAATTCTAGTGTTAACCCTCAACATACAGTTTGATTTGGAAAGATTAACCCTTTCCCAAACAACAAAATTTTAGGGTGATCCACTTCAAAACATGCCACAAATGACAAATTGGATGTTATTAAAAGATAGGATTTGTGTAAAATATGGCACAGAAAATATTGAGACAAAAGGAGAAACTGCTGGTTATCAGCAGTTTCTTCTTTTGTTTCAATGTTTTCCCAAACCTTTAAATTTCTATTAGTGACGTCAAAACCAGGTCTTGTTTGGGAAAGGGTTAATATTACTTTGCATTTTGAAATACCAAAAATCTTTTAATCTATAAGCTTATAAAGGATAAAGTGCGCTCTTACCATCTTCAGCAGCCTGTTTCGTTGCCTCCTCTTCCAAACTATCCAGATTTATTTCACATATCTCAGCAAGAGCTGCACTTCTGCTTGGCAAGGTGGCTTCCTTCATTGTCATTGGCGGCATTTTGGCATTCGGAGATTCTTCACAGAGAGCTAGTAGTTTATGTAGGCCGTCAGAATTCACATGGTGTACACCCGTCAGATGTTTCTCCACCTTCGATTTGTCGGGGAATGGTTCCTGACAGAGCGGACAAGACAGACGAACGACAGTGTTGTTGGTATGCTGTGAGATGAGGTGTGATTTTATACGCATCTCATTTGTGCTGTTGTATGGGCTGTAGCTGAGGTCCCCGGTCTTTGTGTCGCCTGGAAAGATAAAAGAAAACACCTTGTTATTCATTATATATATATTTGTTTAAGTGCAATGTGAGTAACCCGTTACAAGTCACCACATGATGATGCTTTTTGATGCCCCACAAGGTAATGGCTTTGGAAAACATTGTAGAAAAACATTGTGGGAAATGAAGAAATTACTTGTAACAAGCAGTTTCTTCATTTCCCAAATTGTTTTCTATCAAGAAAAACCAAAAACGTAAAATTATATCAAATTTTGTCTGTCACTAGTCCATATAATTGATGGTTTTCAGTATACACATTTTTTTTTTTTTTTTTTTTTTTCATTTCATAGACATTTTGTACCAATTATCACAAGTTCTTACAAAATTTCACGAAGTTTCTTTACAATAAGAAAACATATTTTCCAAGCACTGACACAAGCAACATAATTGACATCATCACTTACACATCCCCCTTTGTATTTAGAACTAAACCTATGTTGTCCAGGGATGAAGTTTTAGCACCAAACCTTTGACTGATAATAATTAACGTCAATGCTAATTAACAGGTAGGAAAATGTGACAATTATGAGCTATTGATATCAGGAGGTATTTGCAACCTTGGTCAGTAAGTTCTCATCAAAACCCTATATTGTGGGTAAGCATTTGAATCGTCTCCATGAGACGATTCAAATGAGTACCCACAAAATAGGGTTTCATAATGAATAAGCAATTTTTTTAAAATTTTTGGTCAACAAGTCCATATATCTATAACTATTGGAACAATATTTGTACTCTCTTACCTAAAATCGTCAACATACTTGTAGGTCTCCTCATTTCCTTGAATTTAAGCAATAATGTTTTTTTTCTCTTTTTTGTATGGAGGGGAGAGGAGGAGGGGTGATATCTTTATATTATTTTATGCCATACTAGTAAGAAAAGGCTCAAGCATAGGTTCAGATCATAAATGTCAAGAGAGCCACCCAAAGGTGTGCTGAAATTGTTGAAATCTACAAATATTTTTCTGCATCTTTGAATTACAAAAATACAAAATTACATAGATCTAGACCAATATTTATTAGAGAAACTTCAGTCATAAAAAGTTAGATCTATCCCACAAAAATCAAAACGATAAAGAAATACATGTATCGAGTATAGGATTTCAAATCTTCCAATCAGATTAATGATAATTTCAACCCTTTCAAACAAAACAGATCTTACAACTGGTCATTTACTTGGAATTTCACTGTTCTGCATTGACAGTTTGTGGTGTAAGAACTAAGATAAAGTTTGGAAGCATGAACATATTATTTTGTTTAGCACAGATTGTGATAAATGAAAATTAGTACAATTTCCATCAGTTTCGGTTACCTGCTATCAACCTTCAAATTGCACAGTGAGTAAATCGAGGCTAAGTACTCAAAATGTCAATTTTTTTAAAATGATGTCGTTAAAAATTGATAGCGAAACTTTACATCATTAAACCACCTGTTTATCTGTTAATTACATCATTAATTTCATATGCTCCTCAGGTATGCTCTTTTTTAATGTATAAAGAGAGCATGCAAAACATATCAATACATGAAAATTAGAAATCAACTTGCTGTCTGAACTCTTTAACAAAATGCAACATTGAAGAGTCAGCTTTGATGTAAAACAAGAAGATGCTGTTTATCCATTTTAAAAATTGTGAAATAGACTATTTAAATTGCAAAGGAGTAGCAGGTGATAAAATATGTATTAACACTTTCCCAAACGGCAAAATTTTAGGGTGATCAACTTCAAAAACTGCCAAAAATGACAAAATGAAAGGTATTAAAGATATAATTTGTGTAAAATATGGTAAAGAAAATATTGAGACAAAAGGAGAAACTGCTGGTTATCAGCAGTTTCTTCTTTTGTTTCAATGTTTTCTCTATCCTTTTCTATTTGGGACGTCAAAACCAGGTCTTGTTTGGGAAAGGGTTAACAAACACATGGATACATCTTGCAAGGAAAGCATTCAGAGAAAAGAAGAAAGTCCAGACTTTCTGCTTTATACTCTTTTTTTCTCAATGCCTTACGCAGCCTCATTTGACTTAGCGGTGTTAACACAGGCCTTGTTTTGGAAGGGTTAACATAATCTACCATGCGTCATTTGCAACATTTAAAAGATATTTAGAAACTAAAGTTTGGGTAGCAATCTAACGAAACAGATTTAATGAGATCGATTTTTGGAGATAAAAAACAAACTGTAGACTATTTTGAAAATCTAGAATTTATCTGAGGTTGAAATGAAATCCCTAGGGTAAAAATTAGGAGAATTTCCAGTGCTTCTTTGACAGAACCTACATGTTTTTTGCCATTAATTAACCCTTATCTTTAAAACTGCTGTTGTCACTATATTCAAACCTGAAACAACATGTGGTATATCCAGATATACATATATCCAGATATGTTTTGCTATAATTGACCAAACGCCAATCGACAGATCGCTCCGCCCAATAGAATTTAAGACAAACAATGGGGTTGTGATCGTTAATAGGGAACGATTTTATTGAATTAACAGTGGCGTAATTTCGGACAAACAATAGTATTTCGTGGGTGTTGTTATGAAATATCGTAACTACGGCTTGAATCAAGCCGTAGTTACGATATTTTGTAACAACACCGACGGTTTATCAAAACATAATGACAAATCTAGTCTATTGTTAGCACAAGATTCTTTGTAATTGGCATGTCGATTGTTTTGATTGTCAGTCGATAAATCGATACAATAGCACGTGCAACACAGAACAATTGGGGCATGACATTTTTCTGATCGTCCATTGGCTAATCGACGTTTTTGATTGACAGTCGGCGTTTGGTCAATTGAGAGGTTCCAAGCTAGATACCCCACAGCTGAGGTTTCTCTTGGATTGTTCATTGGCCTGAACATTCTGTGTGAGTATTGATACAGTCTCTAGAATGTGGAATCCAAAGGAATTGACCATCTTATGAGCTGAAGCATTAACAGCAAAAGTGGCCAAGATAAGTTTCTGAGAGACACTTCAAAAGAAAATACCACATCCAGATCTTTCAATCACCTGTAAACACTTTTCTTAACCAAATGTAAACAGTCGAACATGAGAAACCAAGCATCCTTAACCATTTCCCACATAACCCTATTTTAGATTGATTGATTGAATGAGATTCAATACTGCATTTCATTTTTTTGGAGTTATAACTGAGATGGTTAGAGTATCTTATGTTTGAAGCATTTGTTGTGCTATATGTAACAAAGCTTTCAATCCTATTCTTTACATGACTAGAATATTGCTCCTCCATTGTAGAGAATTTATGGATGATATCCAAGCAATTACTGATAAGTGGCGTTGGTATTGCTTTAAAAAGGGGGGAGAAGAAATGCAGGTCCTTTATGTGTCCTTTTCTCTCAATTTATTTCATATTACTGAAGCACAGTTTCATGTTTTTAATAGTATATTGTCAACAAAAACGTCTTTCAACATGGACCTTTCAAAAACTTTGTGGTTTTGGAAAGGATCTTAAAAACCAGGCCACCAGACTGGCAACATGGCCACTCTTAAACAATGCTAATTGCTTGACTGGTGGTAATCAAGTCTAAATTAATTATTCCTGGTCTACTTATAGGGCGCCCTGGCTCATTCTGGGGAGATCCTGTTAATTTCATTTTTACTAACAAATCAATGCCATCGTTAGAGCAGCACATTTATTGCCCCATCATTGTTGCATGTCTGTTTTCTAATGGTATGCTGTATACATACTTAGCTACAAATTGATACTATACTCTGTGGCTTGTTTCAGTCTTTCAACACTTGAGAATAATACAACATTGGTTAAAACATTGCAACTTTAACTAGAAAAGTTGTCAATGCTTAAGTGCCTTTCTGTGCAGCTATAAGCATCAATACATGATAACTTGAATTTGGGTAGAAATAGGAGGAAAAGTTTGTCACTAGAAATTTCTTTTAATGAAGAAGCATCTTTACCATTATTATATACATTATAAGCCTAATAATCTGGGAAAACTATAGAAGTCTATGTGAACAATGATTTATTGGCCATAGAAAAACAATGCTTTCTGATACATTTATATTAACGTTCCATTCAATTACTTTTGCAGATTGCCAATTAAATAGTTTGAGAAAATTAACTAAACAAAATAATATGAAAACTTACATGTTTTTATTCATTAAAATCCACTACAAAACTTTCGCATTGAATGTCCATTAATTACTCAACAATTCCATTCTACTTCCTAATTCCTTTGTATTATTTCCTTGGTAATGTAGAGATAAGTATAAACAAGTTCACTTTTTTGCCAGCAAATTTTTCGTTGGAGACCTATCTTTACTGTGGACATCTGCCAAGATATAATTATCTTTCTTCCACAAAAATCAATTAATAGAGGAAAAAGGAGTAATTATCCCTCTCCCAAACAAAACGTGGTTTTGATGTCACGATTAGAAAGACTTATGAAAATATTGAGGCAAAAGAAGAAAATGCTGCGAACAAGCATTTTCTTCTTTTGCCTCAATATTTTATTGGATATATTGTACAAAAGTCCTTTCTTCATTAACATAAATAATGTTGTCTGCAGAAGCTTTCAAATTGGACCATTTTGTATATTCGCTGTTTGGGAAAGTGTTTGGTGCCATTATTATAGCTAGGAGACTTGATAGGTTTATTCTATCTTTATTGTACCATTATGTTTTAATTCTTTTTTCAAGAATACTTAAAGCTCACCAGGCCTAAGCATTATTTGTTAATGAATTTTAGATCTGTTAAAAGATTATGAAATTGAAGTTCATAATTACTATAACTGAAGGACTACATTGGAATGTTTCCTAAACCTTTTGAATTTACAACACTTTTAATATCATTTCAGTCACAATTTTTGCTGGAAATTTGACCTGATATTAACCCATTACCACACAATGACTCTTTTTGACTCCCTATAAAATAATGGCTTTAAAAAACATTGTTGAAAATGAAGAAATTGCTTGTGACAAGCAATTTCTTCATTTCCCACAATGTTTTCTACACAAAATGACAATAAAAAGTTTAAAATTCATTGATTTGAAATTGCCGTCTGCAAAGTCTTTGAATTTGGACCAGTCTAAAATTTTGTTGTTTGGTAATGGGTTAAATGCTTCAATTTGCTTTGATTATATAGAAATGTACATTTTTACATCTTGTGAAAAATCTTGTAATCAGCATCTTCTTATGTCCTAAATGCTTTCTGCTAGAAATGTCAAAACCATGGGTCTTGCTTGGGAAAGTCTAAAGTTCCAAGACTAAGGCTTCAGTTGCAAGACTATAAGCCTAGCACTTTGTTTATCAAAAGTAAACAAAATCTTAATTAAATTCTGCAGAATCAGTTTACACACAGGTTAAAGTAAACAATGTTAATTACCCTCAAAGAATGACAGAATGTATCTGAAAGCACAAGGGGGTAAAAGTTGGCATGGCTTATCAGCAGTGTAACTCTTTCCCAAACAAGATCTGGTTCTAATGTCCCTTTTAGAAAAGGCTTGGGAAAACATTGAGGCAATAGAAGAAAATGCTGATGATCAGCATTTTCTCCTTTTGCCTCAATATTTTCTTCCCTTAATTTACATGAATATTATAATAGATAATGCCTATTATGTCGTCTGTAGCACTTTTCAAATTGGACTACCCTAAAAGCCAGTATGGCTTATCAGTAGTGTAAATGATAATTTCATCAAGGAAGCTTCTACCAGCTGTACTCATTAAAGATAAGAAAATTGATATGGAATTCAAAACTGGAACATTTATTCAGAATACCGCTGCTTTTCAGCAAAAACCTTGTAACTGCAGCTTAATATAAGCTGCAGTTACATGGTTTTGGTTGAAAGGTGACAATATCTAGTACAGAACTGTTGCAAGTTTATAATGAATACATTATGCAATGAAAAAAGATTTGCCCTCAAATTAATTTATTTTTTTTAACACCAAACAGTGAATACAGCATTGATACCTATGTATATGTATTTTAAAATATTTAGTCATTTATATATAAATCAATGTACGAAATTAAGCATTTTTTTTTATTTTGGGAAAAGTTAAAATTCTAAACCAAACAAATAAATGCCTTTATTTCACTTCCTTTTATGAAAAGGCATTTTCAACATCTCTAAAGTTGCTATAATTTACGCTATTATAACCTGTTCAACAACAGAAAAAAATAGAAGTAAAGACCTTCCCGGAGTATCAAATATCTACAAAACACTAAAAAATCTCAATAGAACAGTTGCAAAAGTTCTATTTTTAGAACAGTTTTACCTCATTTGCATAATTGTCCCCCACGGGAGGCAAAACATTCCACTGGTAAGCCATAACTGAGTACAGTGTATAGTAGAATTAATTCGTATTAATCATTTTATTGTAATGTAAATATGACAACTGGCTTTAATAACCTGTCCCAGTTACAAATGTCAGATTATGCTGCTAATTTACCAGCGCCTGATCTTGTAGTTTACTTGGATAAACTAGCCATTTCTTCTCATAAAACATTACCGGGTGCATACAGTATTGACAGGAAATGTTGGATAAGCACTCATAAAGAGTGTTCCGACATAGGCTTTCTAGACATTTATCACTATTTCTTGATAGTACAATAATTAATGTCTGAAGAGGTCAACTTGTGAATCCGAGAACCAATTATAAAGATTGATAATAAATTCTTACCTTTTCCAAAATTTAGAGTACAATTATGTAACAAATATAAATCCAGTTCAAAAATGGTGTGTAGATTTAGTCTTAAAGTGTTTTTCATAATTATTGATACATTTGCACGAACTGAGTCTTTGTTAAATGACAACATGGTTAATATAATTTGACTAAATATAAATTCAATTGTCCATATATTTAAAACGTTATAGTCCTTAAGTCTAATCTTACCCCAGTGAAAATGCAATTGAAATTTCACTGAAATTTCACCAAATTTCAGTGAAATTTCAGTGAAATGCTTAAATATTGCTGAATCTCAGCAAAATGACTAAATTTTAGTGAATTTTCAGTGAAATTTTGACGGAAAATTCTGATATTTCAGTGAAATTTTTTTCTTGATTGAGACTTGAATTTCAGTGAAATTTCAACAAAATAACAGTGAAATTTCTGTGAAATTTCAGTGAAATTTTAGTAAAATCCTTTTTACAATCGCAACATCTCGGGCACATAGTTGGAAGTAGATTTGGAGTGCTTTGGTGATTTCAACCATGTGGCAGAGAATTTGAATTGTTCAAAGTATTTTCAGGTATTATTGATGTTTAAGCAAAAACCAGTATAAATATAAACAAAGAATTACATCTTTAGTTTATCTTTGAAGTGTTCTTTTGTGTAATTCATTTAATTTCATCCTGATTGCATATATTATTACAGTTGTCATTGGTTTTCGTGGTTTACATATAAGTGACTTTAATGGCATTATTCAAACTGCCTTTTGTAAAGATTTTGGTAAATGACATAGTCATATTTGTCTTCACAGCTGAATTCTAAGGACATGTTAGACATAATTTTATAGGGCTAAAGAAATTATCATGTGTAAACAGATTTTAGTATCATAACAAATCTTTGGGCGCACCTCTAGAATAATGGGCACAATAAATGTTGTG
This sequence comes from Fragum sueziense, assembly GCA_963680895.1. Classification (NCBI taxonomy): domain Eukaryota; kingdom Metazoa; phylum Mollusca; class Bivalvia; order Cardiida; family Cardiidae; genus Fragum; species Fragum sueziense. Next base: position 39,771,612 of record OY804599.1, read on the forward strand.
CTTTGTTTTAGACTAATTTATGATGGGGGACTGCTGTCCCACACACCTGCTGCTTGTTTTTCTTGACACCTTGTCAATTCTGTTTCCAAGAAATTTGATTTATATCTCTAACCCAAACCATATAAGATAGGGTAGGACAGAAATTGAGCCTGGTAAACCAAAGACTTATAATCCAAATTTCGAATAGTAACTTGCTAGACTGACAACTAGTTCTCGATCTTAGACTGTAGTATTTATAAAGATATAGGTCATTGTTATTTTAAATAAAATGTTAAATGTGCAAAAAGATCAATATTGACACTTTTAAACATAATTATTTTCACTGAAATTTTGATGAAATTCACTGTTAATTCATTGAAATTTTGGTGAAAATTCACTGAGATTTTGGTGAAAATTCACTGAGATTTTGGTGAAATTCACTGATATTTTGCCCCTTTCTTTCACTGTTATTTCACTGAAATTTCACTGAAATTTCACTATATTTCACTGTTATTTCACTATTTTTCACAGATATTTCACTAAAATTTCAATCCATAATTTCAATTTCAACAGAATCTTGGTGAAATTTTGGTGAAATTTCACCGAAATTTTGATGAAATTCACTGAAAATTCTTTGAACTTTTGGTGAAATTTCACTGAGATTTTGGTGAAATTTCACTGTTATTTTGCCCCTTTCTTTCACTGATATTTCACTGAAATCTCACTGAAATCTCACTGAAATATCAGTGAAATTTCAATCCATATTTTCTCTGGGGTAATGCATTCTCAAAATAATCTAGCCTACTTAAAATCATCCTCTGAAACCCCGTGGTCATAGCTACGCTACATGACCCCTGGGGCACTTGGCCACTTAGACTTTGAATTAGCCGCCGAAAACCGATACGAAACGCGTGAGTGCAAGGCCCAATCAAATAACGGCTCTCATAAGTCAATGCGTTGTCAATTACAACCAAGATGGCTGCGCTCATGATAAGATGTAATTTGTGCGACAACGAGATAAAAAATTACAGATCGCTGACATGTCATTCAGCTTTGAAATAGAAAGATAGGGAAAGTTTCTCTTTGGAAGTCTTTTAAACTTGAAAAATTAAATTTTTCACACGCTAAACGATAGTAATCCCCCATATTGACAACTTACCCGAAGCGATTTATCAATCTCCTACGCAGTTATCTACCCTGAATCAGGATTAAATTACGTACCTCTGACGTAATCACTGTTTAGAGGTTGGCGATTTGTATCGGCCAGTTTGATTGGTCTACTCACCCATCATGAAATGATGATGGAACCAATGAAACGGCGGCATTTGGGAGCGGCTAATACAAAGTTTTCCTCGCCAAGTGCCCCAGGGGTCATGTAGCGTGAGCTATGACCGCTGTGGTTTCCGAGGATGACTTAAAATGAAAGCTGTTATTACTGGTTAAATTACTGGTTATCAGTATTTTCTTCTTTTGTCTCAATGTTTCCCAATCCCATTTCTGCTAGAGACATCAAAACCAGTTCTTGTTTAGGTAATGGTTTAAGCTTTTGCTGTTAATTTTTAGCTTAACATACAGTAAAGAAATATGAATATACCAGCTTAACTTTAACAATAAATATTTCATGGAAACGTTTGTTGTAGGTACTCAAAGTCCTCCCAAGTACTAACAATATAGGGAGCTAAAATTATAAACGGTAATTGGCTTTGTCACATCACCCGGTCTTGAGATAACAGTGTGTTAATTTATGTGTTTTTACTATTCGAGGCATATCAGTAGGGCTCCTTTTGCCTCCTCGTGAATAATTCATTAGTGACCTGATATTATGAAACTGGTCTATAATTAACATTTTTTTCAGTTATAATATTCAAGTAGTTTGGTTGCTGGGGTTTCACAGGTATCCTATTAACTAAAATTTCATTATTTTTCCATCCACCCATCCTCAGGTGAACCATGATAATTAATTGCCCTGTCTAGTATAATTAACTCTTTACTGGTATACAAAATTGGAGGCCACAAAAAATATAAAATCGTATCACAGTGACTGGAGCACCTAACAATGAATTCCTGTCGCTTCTCATACCAGTATTACCACCACAGCTCCAGATACAGTCGACACTCGTTATGTCGACATCGGATAAGTCGAAATTCCGCTTAAGTCGAAGTGAAAGTCATGTCCCATCATCAACATATGGATATCAAAATTAATTCCGAAACAAATACAGCCATTGAAATTCAGTACGAAAAGGATAGAAATTGCTCGTTTCGAGCAATTTCTTTCCTTTTTCTACTATATTTCAAACATGGGCACATTATGATGCCCATCAAAATTGGTTAAATATCGTTTTCATCGAATATAATCAAAATCGGATTAGTCGAACTCCGGATATGTCGAGGTATTTTAATGGCCCCCCCTGACTTCGACACAAGGAGTGTCGACTGTATTTGCCTACAAAGGTTAACAATCATTAAACCATTGATGGGTGACAATTTTGTCAACAAGAGCTGTCTCAGGACAGCAAAGCACAACCATCAAGTGCTGGACAGTGAACAACTCTTAAGTCCAAAAAGGGTAAAAATTCGATTCAATTATATGTCAGGATAACAAAAGTTTTCCTAAACGCTGATATTATGGTCACAGAGGCATGTGCCAAGTTTCAGAGCAAAAGCATTGCAAGTTAAAACTTAACCGAAGCATAATGCCAATGTCAATGCCAATACCAATGCCCGAGTGTCCAGAATAGCCCCCCCTATTCTACGATATTTGCTGCAGCTAGGGATGGACACCTTGAGTGTGAGTCTGGTGCGGTACCAACTGCGCTATAGATGTGTCCTGGTTAATTAATGAAAGGTTCAACAATGTTTACGAAGGGTAAGCTAGCTTCACGGTAGTTTTCAACCCGAGTGTTTCCATTTGACATATTGAGGTGGGTAGATTTGATTAATCACCGTAATTAAGAACGACTTGATGGTATAGCAATCAAAATTCTTCATTTTTTTTCAGGCTTGCTTTATTTTCGCCAGTAGTTTTACAAAAACATCCTACCAGTCAGATGGAATTACATTCCTGGAGGCTCAAGAAAGGGGGATAATTAAGGGCGTAATTAAACCTTACAATTTGGATAATGCGATTCAACTGAACGATAAAATAACCAGAATCTTGTTGAAATTGTGTTTTAATTGACTTCGAGTGACAAAATTGTTAAATATTTTCCTGTTAAAAGAAACCAAGATTCATCCATGTATTATCATATTATTTTCAATAATCCTTGACCTTAAGACCAACTACTTCCAAAATTATGAAAATCATTTCAACAAAAAACACCTCTCAAGATGTCTGTCTAAAAATGCAAGTAAGTGTATGGGTTATAAGTAAGGTTATTAATGAAGAAGATTAAAAAAGAAAATATCATTCCCTATAAATATTAACACAATAATTTTGTTCATGTAATTATCAGGAAAATTATGGATACCATAATCCAAAGACCAGATATAAGACTCTCTGTGAAACTAAGAAATGGCAGCGTCCCCCAGAAGAACCCCACGGTAATCATCAATTATCTGAGAGAGAATATATTTTTTATCGAAGGTCACGCTAGTTAACACGTATCTCTTAATGTAGATGGGAAAAAGTTGTTGGCGAGATATCGCTCCCCTATCAGATTTTTTTCCTGAATCATAATCCAGAACTGTTTATATTGAGACATCGGTGCAAAACCATTGTAAGTGCTTTTGGAATTAAATACACTTAAAACGGTTTTGTGTCAATGTCTTGAATTATGCGATGGCAGCCACAAGAAATTAATTAGAATTAGGAAACTAGAGCTGTTGAGGCCATTGATAATTTACATCCCTCATAATCTTGAGGAAAAAATATTGCCTTTTTCTTAACACTTTCTTGTATATATGCATATGATATGCTTCAGATAAAAGTGAAACTTATTTGTTTATATTGAAAAGGGACATGCAAGCTAGACATCAGATTAACATGGGTCAATCTAAGCATGCATAGTTTCGTTATGCAGTACATTATCATCTCACGCCAAAAAAGAAAGAAAATTAGTGGCACCAGAACAAGATTTTCATAATTTTTCGAAAACTTTATTTTGCCATTTGGAAGAGAGTTAACAAAAAGATTGCATTTAATAAACCCACTGCAATTTGACATTTTAAATATCATTGTACAACAAGTTTTCTGATGATGCAGCTGAATGAAAACATTAATAAACATTGGCAATTGTTTAGATTCTAATTTCATAACTAAACTTAATGTCATGCCAAAATTTGATTGGTAATTTGTAATCAAATCATTATACATGTTGTAGTTTGAGAGTATGTGCTTAAAACATTTATAATTCCATTTTATAAAATGTAAAATCTGTCTCAGTGCCCTATCATTGAGATTAGATTTGTTTGTTGTTATTTTCATAATTATAATTTCCCTTTTATATACCTTAAATCAATTCAATGACAATTCTTACCATTTTAAGATCCTACTGGCTTGGTGTATTGCTGCTTTTATTATTATTTGAGTGGCAAAAGAGAGGGCACTCATTCTGTCGATGCCTGATATTGAATTTAAATTTTCTTATTACTTCCCTTTATTTACTCTTAGATGAAAACATTATAGGTTCTTACCTAAATGGTTCTTTAGGTTCTCACCTAAATGGTAATTAACTTTTAGCGATACTGGTCCTCAATGTTGTGTTTGATGGTATGATAATACATTGTTAGTGTTTTTTATATCTGTATCAAGATTAGTTAGGTGTGTAGCCTCTCTTTTTTAATCATTTTTGATTACCTCCCTTTATTAGAAATAAATAAAATAATGTTGCTCACCTTTAGAAGACAGATCTTCTGGGTTGTGTTTGATGGTGTTGTTGTTGTTATTGTATGTGTGTGAGGGAGAGAGGGGTGTGGTTACTCTGTCTTTGTCTTCGTGAGCATCATGCTCTCTGACACTCGTCTCATCTGCTCCTAGGCCATCTGAAATGATACGAAAACCAAAATTATTACCACTGATTTTTTTATCTATCTTTTTTTTAAATATGTACAATTTTCCCCGGAAATACATTGTCACTTTTCTTCAAAAACCTTGTAACTGCAGCTTAAAATAAGCTGCATTCTCCAGGTTTTTGAAGAAAAGAGATAATATACTCATTTAGATGCTTACAGTGCTTTCGTTCCTTTGATTTCAGGACAATTTTTACATGGTTTATACAAAATCAGAAGCGCATTATATAATGATATTCTTTTGAAACAAGAATCGTAAAGCATTTCTCAGACAACCATATATTACAAAAGTGAATATTGTCACATTTCATACAATGTTTTTGTTGAAAAAGTGATATGTTTCTCATAGTCAAGAACTGTTGTTGCCTCAATTGAAGACTTAAACCATCAAAAGTGCACATACAATTTCTTTGCTCTTACAGTTGTTTTGCGCAAATGCATTCATGTGCATTTTTTGCATGGCATGCTGGTAACATGTTAATGCACCGACAGATGTTATTATTAAGAAATATATAATTCAAAAAGAAGAATTCTTAACATATTTTACAATTATTAAGTTTTAAACTTGTTTACATTTTAAACCCATTAATAGATAATAAATTGACAACTGTGTGGTATCACCTTCTATAATCATAATTTGAAATTTTCACAGACACTCCCAACTTTAACAAATAATTATAATCCTTTCACTTTCTGTCAGTAGGTGCACTTTAGTAATAAAACTTTTTTAACATCTGCTTTTTTGTATTTTCACAAATTCTAACGCTCTCATAAAATTTAGCAAATTTCCATTTGACCAATTTAAGCTGTATGTACACTGTCTTGCAGACTATTAATTCTTTTTTACAAACCTACAATTATTATAAGCAAGTGCAAGATGTCAAATCTGACAAACAATTCAAACAAATTAAGCTCATGTATTGTTGACTAATCAATGACTAAAACAGCTAGCATTGATTACTGTTTGTTTTCCTGCACAGGTGTGAAATACCTAATCCATACCATAGATTGACATATTTCTGATAGATCAAAATCTGAAAAATTGACATTTAATGAATTTTATTCATTTTTATGAGCAATCCTTAAAAATTTGAAATGGCAGTTTTTAATGATCTTGCTTCATTTCAAGCTAATACCAACACAGCTATGAGGATGGTTTGAGAGAATCCATCACCAGCCGACAAAATTGATAAATAGGGGGAATTGGATATTTAATACCCGTCATCAGTAGAACATCTATTATTATGTAACGAAATAGAAAACATTGAGAGAAAAGGAGCTATATACTGGGTTTTTACATTTCTTTTATCTAAATACATGTTTTCATGGAGCTCATTTCCAATTACTTTGGAAAGAGTCTATCTGATAAAATTCTCTAGGGCAAGCAATTAAGTAATTCATACAATTGTAAGCTACAAATAACTAATTAAAAACATTTAATTACAGAATATCATAATCCAGTTACGATTTAATCCAAGCACATCCGAAGTATAACTAAAGTTCAAGATACTTATTTATAATAGCTTACAGCTAAATCAGCCCCTCAGCTAATTAACTGAATAAACATTTGCTAGACAAACAATACAGCTTTGCCATGGCCTGTTTTTCACATAGCCAAGTAACATGTACATGGACTCTTAATCAACTTTTCATATCCTAAATCTTAACTGTGAACACCCTTAATTTTCACTCTTGGTGCCATCCTTATTCCTAAGTTTAATGCAAAGGCAATAGGGAACGATTTTACCGAGTTAACTGTGACGTAATGTGTGTTTGGACAAACAAAACTTTTTCGTAGCTGTTGTTATAAAATCTTGTAACTACAGCTTGATTCAAGCCGTAGTTACGAGATTTTATAACAACACCGACGGTTTATCAAAACATAGCGGTAAACGAAGTTTATTTTTAGCACAAAATTCTTTGCCATTCCAGGTGTAGTAACAATTTAAGGTAGTCCATCCCCAATGAGATTCATGAATTCAGAATATTACGAGCGATGTTGTTACGTATCCGACGAATTCAGCAACGTCGTAACCATTCGGGGGTAGAACGTTATAAGACTGCCACCGTCGTCCAAAACAATTCTGACATTGTTTGAATCCCATTAGAAGTGGACTACCTTAATATAAAATTGTCAGATTCAGGTGATAGCCAAAATGATGCCTTACAAAATCTAATCCAAGTCCAAGGTCATAATACACAAACTACAATTCTAACAATTAACCCTTTCCCAAACAGCCAAATTTTGGGATGATCCACTTCAAAAACTGCCAAATATGACAAGATGGCTGTTGTTAAAGATAGTATTTGTGTAGTTTCTTCTTTTGCCACAATGTTTCCCAAAGCCTATTTTCTTAGGGTCGTCAAAATCAGGCCTTGTTTGGGAAAGGGCATAAAGAAAGCTTATACCCCATTCCAAGCCAAACCTTGTTTTCATGTCTGTAGAAAATAACTTGGGAAACATGTTAGGTAAAGGGACATAATGCTGATATCAAGTATTTTCTCCTTTTGCCTCAACATTTTCTATGTTATACAAAAATTCTTACTGACTATCAACACCAGTTAATTTTGTCGTATAAGCAGTATCATTCATATTTGAATCAATTCCACTTACAATTGTTTTGCAATAACATCATGATAGACAATTAATAAAACATTGTGATAAAAGTAGTATACCAGATATATTTCTAATCACGATTTCCGCTATATTTCCACATTCCACCATTATTCCATCACAATGTTCCACTTTCTGAATCATTTTCCTCCAATTTCAAGCAAATTCATCTATCTATTTTCCTTTTCCTTTCTCCAGTTTTAATTCCATTTGTGTGAATAAATAATACTGAATAATTCCGCGTGCACCAATCTGTGGTTGATCTATCAAGTTTAGATTTCTCGTTATTAACCCTTTCCCAAACGGCAAAATTTCAAGGTTATCCATTTCAAAAACTACCACAAATGACAAATTGTATGATATTAAAGACAGGATTTACGTAAAATATGGCATAGAAAATATTGGGGCAAAAGGAGAAACTGCTGGTTATCAGCAGTTTCTTCTTTTGTCTCAATGTTTTCCCAAACAATCTTTAATAGAGACGTGAAAACCAGGTCTTGTTTGGGAAAGGGTTAATGTCAAAATAGAGAAAGTATGCACAGAGCATTTCTAATTGGATACACCCACTTTTGAATGTACGCATGGATGGGTCCATTCATTAATTGTTTGACCAAAGATGTGAAATGCCCTCTTATTATATTCCTAACCCTTTCCAATATATTGGTGAATTTCGATACTTATACAATGGTAGTAACACCTGGCAAATTTATAGGACAAAAATCGAGTGACGCAGGTTAAAAAGTCGAAAATGCAAATAGGTAAAAAATTATACAGAAGAAACATTGCGTCAGCTGTGGATCCTGAGGTGCGTTCTTTAGAGCGAGATTTTTTAAGATTTCTTAAGATGTTTTTGATACAGCGTTTGTGAGACCAAGATTTTAAGTGAGGTGTTCCGAATGTCCCATACTTCATACAAATGATGTCATCATGACGTCATTTGTATGAAGTATGGAGCATTCGGAAATCCTCGGTTTATGAATCGTGGTGCATTCGGAACAACTCGGTCAACTCTATCCCATATAGATTCTACAGAATTTACCGCAGGGTTCTGAAAGAAGTATAGAGCAATGGCGGCTCCCTGGAGTGATCGTCTTAAAAATCTTGCTCAAAAGAGCACTTTATCCTAAAATATCTTAAGAAATCTCAAGATATCTCAAGAAATATCGCTCTAAAGAACGCGGCTCAGGATTTCTTTGAAGGGGGTTCAAACTTACAAGGGGGGAAGTAAAGGAGGGTTCCCTAGTTTTAGACAATTTTGACTAAATTTTTATGTCAAAATGTAATAAACAGGCTTCAGAAGAGGGTTGCGATTTGACCCCCACCTTTACCCCCACCCTCCGTAGGCAAATCAAAAGGCTTCCATGTTTGAGTAATGGATAGTTAACCCATTACCAGACGGCAAAATTTTGGACTGTTCGATATTCAAAGATGTTGCAGACGACAATTCCAAGTGAATAAAATTTACAAATTATGATTGTTTTAGGTAGAAAATATCGTGGGAAATGAAGAAATTGCTTGTCACAAGCAATTTCTTCATTTTCCACAATGTTTTCCCAAGCCTTTTCTTGTGAAGGAGTCTAAAGGTGTCACTGTGCAGTAATAGGTTAAAGTATATAACCCCTAGAATCAATTCTTGACAAGAAACATAAAATCAACAGCTAGTTATAGCGACATTAAAGGAAGGGTTTTTATTGGTAGGTCAATGGGGTCGTTATCAGAAGAAATAGAGAGGTTTTCTCAAGCTAAACAATAGCCGACTGAACGCAGTAATTATTATTGATTTTAATTAACTCGAGTGACAGGGGCCCATAATGGCATGTGAAATAAGTAGTCATAATTTTCCTGTCTATAACGAGTGCCGTAATTAGACTTGTTAAGCGAAATAATGGATATAGAAAATTGAAGCCGTTTTAAGGCAAAAATGTAGACACTGGCTTTTAGTTCATTAAATGTTAATTCAAACATGACTGACGGTTCTTACAGATCATTAACGGCCTTAATGTCACTCAGGAAACTGTTTTGCTTCATTAAGGGATTGGAATTATAATTTACAGTTCTTTTCATATTAAATTTTGCTCTTTTAACTTTGTCTCACTAGATAATACAATTTCCAAGGAAAATCGTGGAGAAAAACAAACCAAGAGCTTGGCATTGCTGCACATATGCATTACTTTTACTTTTGCAATGGCTTTCATATACTGGACCTGCTGAGTATACTGGTGATGCTCATTAAGGTTGTCCATCTCTATATAATGATACTTAGATTCACCCGACATCTGAATGATTTGTGACGTCAATTAAACATTCCCTGCTGAATGTTGATGATGGTGCCAGAATAGGTTTGGATACAATGCAAATGTTTACGATATCGTCTGAATAATTCTGATGCAGAGTGAATCTGATTAGGGGTGGAATACCTTAACATGTTGTCTAGCATTTTTGACATACTTTCGAAAGTTGTCAAAATCTTAAGATTCACACCACCTTGTAATCATTCAGGTTAAAACTTAATCAGAAACTAAGGGATTAATTATAACTTTAGTCTGCCATTTTCAAACATTTAAGTACAAAATAACATATGGTGTATAAATCAAATGTTTGGGGTTTCAGGTTTAACTTGATCTTCCCTAATCATTCTGTAATTATGAATCCCAAGGTTGAATAAAATTTGGTGGGCTTTGTTTGTTGAAAAAATATGTTTTGTCATTTAATATGAAATATTTCAATTTCTTTTGAAACCACTTTGTGTAGGCGTCGTAAAGATGCTGTTGGAGTAACAGTCTAACATTTCAACAACACAGGCTTAAGGATATTGTGGTAGTTCTGCTAAGATACAAGGAAATTGAAATCAATAGTTAGGTTCTCCAGTGTCCACAATATGATTGGAATATTGTTTAAAGATATGTTAAATCCCATTCATACCATTATTTTGCCCTAAACAAGAATACTCATGGTACCTATTCCATTTGATTTCATTCAAAAAATGTCCTAGAAGTTGCGTGTTATGATTTCACTTATAATCCTTTAACCTTTTCCCAAATAAATTACAAATACCAATTACATTTTGACATTCCTTGCAAAGGCACACTTTGAAATACATTTTGATAACATAATGGTGAAAAAGAGCATTTACTTCTTTTCTCTCTATGTTTTTCATGCAATAACTTTAGATTGCATAATAAATTGATTGCAATGCCTCTATTTGAATAATTCATCCATCTCATACTGTGAACACCTCATATTCCTATTGTCAACAAATCTTTAGCGGGCAATTTAGACTAAGATCAGCCTACAAAGACATGCAGTCTGATCTTAGCATCTTATGCCAGTTTTCTATTCAATTATTGTAGCAAAAACTTGAGATAAACTAATTGAAATGTCTCCGAAATTTGTATTAAATCTAATTTCAAAGTCAGCAAGATGTTGTTGATTTGGAAAGGGTGAAACTGAAGGCAGGATATATACAAGAGCCGTCAGAGACGGACAATGCTCCCCGATTAAGGCATTGTCACAATAAATGTATGCCATGCAGAGCTAAGATTAAGCTAACAAACGTTAAGCCCCCTTTTTCAATGACATACTTTTTATACGCAAATTTAAAGTAGTTTCTTGTCAAGGGCATCTGATTTGCTACTCAAATATGAAATTTCATCTAATTCTGACCATTAGACTATGAGAAATTAGAGAACAAGAGCCGTCAGAGACGGACAATGCTCCCCGAATAAGGCATTGTCACAATAAATATATGCCATGCAGAGCTATCAAATGTTAAGCCCCCTTTTTCCATGACATATTTTGTATACGCAAATTTTAAATAGTTTATTGTCAAGGGCATCTGATTTGCTACTCAAATATGAAATTTCATCAAATTCTGACCATTAGATTAGGAGAAATTAGAGAAAAAATGTATTTGACCTTAAGTCCCCTTTTCCCATGACGAGGCCTCAAATCCAGAAACTGGGAAAAGTACATCGGCATTATGTCATAGGGAGTTCACATGGTAAGTTTCATTTGATTTGGCCCAAGGGTTATAGAGAAATCGCTTCGGACGGACGGACGGACGGACGGACGGACGGACGGAATGACGGACGGACGGACGGACGGACGGACGGACGGACGGACAGACGAAGCGGCGACTATATGCTCTCCCTTCGGGGAGCATAAAAAGTTCCATAAACTTCGAATTCTCTTGAAATTCTGGTCTATCTATGGATGATAACAATTTAACCCTTTCCCCAAAAAAACAGATTTTGACATCACTATTAGGAAGACTTGGGAAAACATTAAGACAAAAGAAGAAAATGCTGATAATCAGCATTTTCTCCTTTTGCCTCAATATTTTCTGTGCTATATTGTACACAAATCCAATCTTAATCAACTTCCATTTTGTCATCTAAAGCAGCTTTTGGATTGGACCATCCTGAAATTTTGCACTTTGGGAAAGGGATATATGTCACAAAGGTTTCAGAGAAATGGATTCAAAGTGAATTATTTTATTTCACATTTCAATATTGTTCCGCAAGATAAGAATTATGCTTTGTTCAGTATGTAATAATATTGGAATGAAATTTTTCAACCTCAGTATAAATGCTGTTCACTATTTTAAATGCATTGCCTTTACATATCCGAAAATATTTATTCCAAAAAGAGGTTAGACTTTTCCCCAAACAAGCCTCTGTTTCAATGCCATTTAAAAGAAAAGTTTAGAAAAACATCTGTGTTAGATGAAGGAAATGCTTGTTATAAGCATTTTCTCCTTTTGTCAAACTAATAATATTATTCTTATAAAATATTATGTTATTTTGTACAACAATTTTGTCTTTCATACTAAAAATCCATTTTAGTATTTTCAACGACTCCATTTTTAACATCACAGATTTCTGTTCTAAAAGTTTCCATTAAGAAGCGTAAAGATTTGATATTATAAGTTCTCTGTGTATATTAAAATAATCTACAAAGCTTAGAAGGCTGAAGACAGTTTTGCGGTACTCTAGGGGCTAGAAACCTAGACTTACAAATGATCTGCATGCAAGCTTTTATAGGAGGAAAACATGCAACATGCCCGCCAGTACCATATAGGTATAATGAGGTTTTGCATGTCTGAGTGTGAAAATCATCACAATGCATGATACGGCAAAAATTTAGACTGGTCCAAATTCAAAGATATTGCAGATGATAATTTTGACTTGATAAAATTTTAAAATTACTTTACTTTTAGCAACATGGGTAGACACAAGCAATTTCTTCGTTTTCCACAATGTTTTCCCAATCATTTTCCTTCACTGTCAACTAAAAGCATCACTTTATGGTGACAGGCTTAGAGGATGTGTCTAATTAGTCAAAAAATATTATTATGCTGGCGATAAAATTTGCAAAAAATATTACATGAATTGGTCAAACTGTAAGCGTACTGTAGATCGCTTTTGTTCTGTGAAAATTGGCATCAAGATAATCTAGGCCTTCTAATCTATATGAGCCAGGATCTGGAAAAACGTCCCTTATAGCATTTGAGAAAGCCATGTTTTAATATCAGGCAGTGCCTAGATGCAGTGTATCCAGCATCCATGTTACTCTCAAATGGTTGCTACAGACCATGAAGAATCTATTTTAGAACAACGTGGTTCCTGGTCAGACTGCGTGTATACGCAGGCTGATCTGGAACCATGTTGTTCTCAAATGCTATAAGGGACGTTTTTTCAGATCCTGGCTCAAATCTTTTTTACCCTCTTGCTTTTTAGACATTAGCAGAATAGTGTGTGAACATTAAGTTTGAAAACTTAAATGAATATGATAGAAATCTAAATGTTGAGTGAAAAGAAGAAAATGCAGACTGGATTTTGCTGTCTGCACGAGGGTTTTTGTCATTAATTAATGTAACAAATTTTAATTTCGGCAACAATAAAGCATTGTCAATGAATCAGATATGTCAAAACAATGAAACTTTGCTGATAAAAGAAGAATTAAAAACTTTTCACAATTTTCACACTAATTTACAATTGTATTGTTAAAGCCCTCTAGCTATATTTTGCTATTGTCACTGTCTGGGTTGGAACAAAAAAATCCAATTCTCGTCATTCACAGGTTTTTCTATTTCGTCGCTTTTCAACAAAAACCTCGTAACTGCAGCTTAAAACAAGCTGCAGTTACAAGGTTCTTGTTGAAAAATGATGATGTGAAAGTTTAGTGCAAAACTATTGTAAGTGCATGAAAATTATGCATACTTACATTAGTTTTGCATTAAAACGTCATATTGTGATTAGTAACAACTTTAAATAAAGCTTTATTGTTTATTACCTTGGTGCATTTCTCACCAAATCAACAGCTTCTAAATTCAAGCTTTATTCTAATATATCTGTAACTGCCCATTGATCTTATCAAACAAATGTTAAAACCTAACCATATAAGCGCATCTATTAATTGCCTTAAGGATATCCATAAGAGAGAACGCCTAATAAAACATCAAGAAAGAAACTCTGATTTAAGGTTTACAAACTGAGAATGAAAACACCACTTTCTAGCCATACGAAATTCATCAAATTACACACACTTGTAAAATTAATACACTTCACATAAGTTGATTCACTGTGCCGGATTTCAAGATTGTGCTTCAAGAAGAATATTTTCACAAGTATGCATTAATTCAAAATTCTAAACCATACACAATGCTTATGTTTGTATTTGGAATGGAAATGTAACACAGTTTAGGAATTACTGCCACTTTTCAAATTTCTCCTCTGGCTCTGCATTTCATTCTCAGTTTGTAAACCTTAAGATGCATTTTCTCTCTTTCCTTCAATCATTCCATTTATGTCAGTGTTTTCTACAAACAAAGTCTTTGACTTTTCTGGCATTTGTTGAGTTGGCTACAACAACATTCAATTTGGAACATTCTAAAAGTTTTATCATCACCGTCTTGCAAAAAAGGGTGAAATATTCAGACATTGTCTAAAACATTCACACAATAATATGAGGTTATTTAACATGTCTTTGTACAATACTGAATTCTATTGGATGAATACTTTGCAGAACGAGGCTATATTTGGACGAGCCGATAGGCGAGTCTAAATATAGACTTGTTCTGCAAAGTATGAATCCAATAGAATTCGGTATTGTACAAAGACATGTTAAATGACCTCTTTATTTCACATCATTTTTTTTTCACACAAAACACGACAAAGATTAATTTTGTATAAAAATTAAGATCTTTTTCTAATTACTTTTAAATAGAATTACGACGTGAAATAAAAAAGGAAGAAAAACAACATAGGCCTATGTCATGAAAAAAATGCAGGCTACATGTATATTTCTAACACTGTGAAATATACTTGGCATCTGGCATTAAATCTATATTTATCGGTTTATGTTTGTTTCAAAAGATTGAAAAGACCGTCATATAATAGTGTGAAATGTACATGAAATTTATCATATAAACTATCTATCATGTCATACGTAAATCAACAATGAAAACATTGACAGACAAGGAGAAATTGCTGATAAACGGCAAATCTCCTTTTCTCTTAGAACTTTTTTGTCAAGCCTTTTAATGGATATCAAATCCAGGTCTTGTTTGGGAAAGGGTGTTCTGAAATGAAAATAATTTCTTTCGTGATGTTTAAAATCATTTTCTCCTTTTGCCTTAATGTATTCCCAATGTGTTTTTTCAATCACAGAATCAAAGCCATGTCTTGTTTAGGACAGTGAATTCAAAATATCATGTTGAAACAAACATTCAACTCTAATGCACAATTTTGCTTTTGCAGACGAGAACTCTACTAAAGGAGATTCCTCTTCGATGCGAATATGGATATTTTGTATCGCAGCCTCGTTTTGGGGAAAAATCCATATTTGTACGGTTCAATCGATATTTGTAGGGTTCAAATGAGTGCAATGCATATTTGGACGGTTCAACCGGTGCATCGTACAATATCGATCTAGCCGCTTTGGAATATCGAGAATCCCGTGCGTCCACGCAATTATCTCGTGCGTGCAATACGGCTCTAGGTATTGTATACTCACGTGGTACGAATGGGGTGATTTGATTGGTTTACTACTTTCGGGTGTGAAATAATTATACTTATATTATAGAGTAAAAAGACTAAGCTGAAAACAGTAGGGTCATTATAAGGAAATCTTACAGACACAGAATTCAAAACAATGATCTATAAGCCCTCAAAACAAAAGAAAAAGCTCATCAATTTTACAGACAAGAAGACTTCTCGCCGTTTTTACCCATTTGTCCTGTAATCAACCATAATTATATTTTTCCTCAATTATTTTAGGATATAGCATTTCTTTAGCCAGTGGCAGTTCCATTTTGGAGTCTTTTGTTTGAGGTTATTACATGTCCTTGTTTTTCAAACTATAAATGAACGTAATTATAGATATTTCTCTCTTTTAGACACTTTTCTTTTAAACTTTTCCCTGCCACATGACAAAAATTTAGACTGTTCCAATATGAGATCTGCTCTTAAAGATAGGATTTTGTTCCATATAGTATATAAAATATTGAAGTAGAATGAAGCATATTAATGTTGAAGCAGAAGGAAAAAATGCCAAGCCTTTTCTATTAGGGATGCAGTCAAAACCAGGTCTTGTTTGGAAAAGAGTTTTAGAACCAGCATTTCATTCTTTCTTTACATTTTTTCTCAATATACCGCCTTCACCAGGTCATATTTCTAATACAATGTGACAATGGTTTATAAAGTAAAACACCACAAACAAAAGAAAAGTATGAAAACAAAAAAATCAATCACCTAGGTTTCCTTTTCTCCGAGAATCAATCATAATCCGGTAACAAAAACTTCATCGTATAAACTCCGAGAAAAACAATAACCTAATGGGCCACACAGTTTTGCTAAGTCGCTAGAATATAAATTACAATCAATAATAATTAATAACCTCAGACAACGGCGAAAAAAAGAAAAACATGTTACCGAACTAATCAAATAAACCGTCTGACTGACAATTAGGGATCGCAGAAAGAAAATTAACTCATATAAAAATCAATAGGTGCCGTATAAGATGCTTCATATTGTTTACAATATATCTAACGATTTTTGCGTCGACAAATCATAAAGCATATATACAGAAATGGAGTTGCGATAATTATTACAGATTTTATGTCGAAGATGGAACATTAAATTCCTATGTCCTTACAATGATTATGATAAGCTCAGATAAGCTACAAAATGTTAAGACTGTGTACCGGTACATGCAAACATTTTGGGAAAGTATTGAGCAAAAAGAAAAAAGCGCTGGTCAAGTCCTATTCTTTTTTCTGACTCAGAATAGAATATCTATAAGGACTCTTGCTCACTTATCTGGTCATGAACATCATGTCTGCATCTTATTAAATAACGTTCAAAAGTAATAATTGTAATTATTGTTTTCTTCCTTTCCAACAATATCTAAATAAATTGCTTCCTTTCCAACAATATCTAAATGAATTGCCAAAGACAATTGATGTTTTACCCAACATATGATAAAACAGAGGAGAAATACAATCCAGTTAAATCTGTAAAGTATCAGAGATGAAATTACAATGCTTCATACAGGAATCTTAATTGAGACTGCACAAACAAATGCACTGCTTCAGAACAAATATTCATTGAAAACATGCAAGAATTGTTTGCTTAATTAAACCACGAATCATGTTTGATTTTTCATGCCATTTTTAACATTCTTTAATGTTAACATTCTTAAATTAAAATTGATTCATGACAATTTGCAACTCTTTGCTTCTCATAATTATTACACTACATTTTGAGCTTTTGCAAATTGAAATGTTCATAATCAGGGAACTTTAGAATATAAATTAGCCTGGCTCCTAGGCCGTGAGAATGAATATGCCAATATCCATGTATAAATTTACAAAGGTACTTCACTCCTGCTGGAAAAAATCATTTACTCAAATTACTGCCCTTCTCGTTATAATCTCACAATCAACATTTACAGAGGGTATGGCAGTGTGGTAAATTAGATGTACAGTACTTACATATATCTTTTATTAAAAATCAGATCAGTCAGACTGGAGCCAGTCTAAATATAAATATGCTGTGGTCATATCACAACAGCTGGAGCACCTTACCATGGATTCCTGGTATATATTTCTCTCACAAGTGCCATCACAATAATAATCCAAATCAATCCTCCAGCTGCTGTTTCACATAGATGATTCACATCTAATGGTGAAAGACAAATGACTTTTGTAATATATAATGGATACTGGCAGATCTTGATCAGCCAAGGTTCAAACTAGACTCAACCCCTGGATTGACGGACTGCCGTCACCGACTAAGCTTTCCGGGCTCCACATTCTATTGTATGGTAATGAGTCTGAACATCATTACTGTGAAGGATGTGCATTCTTGCAGCAACATTTTCAGATAAATAATTTAGATATGCTGCCTAATTATGTAAATTGGCAGACAATAAATTTATGTTTTTTCTGTGCTCATTTTATTCACTTGAGACCAATATGAAGGCTGAAATTGCTATTGCATTATGCTCTTGTGGCACCCAAACCTGTGCTGCAATGAATTTTGTGCTAAAAATAGACTGGGTTTACCGCTATGTTTTGATAAACCGTCGGTGTTGTTATAAAATCTCGTAACTACGGCTTGAGTCAAGCCTTAGTTACGAGATTTTATGACAACATTCACAAATTATTAGTATTTGTTTGTCTGAAATTACGTCATGGTTAACTGGATAAAAGTTTTCCCTATTGGGCGATAGTGACATTCTTTAATCTGTTAGTGATCCCTGGAAGGACAGCCACTAGAAATTCCAACCTAATTTCTGTCATATTGAAACTGGCCATTTGCAAAGCAATGAAAATCGATCTGTCTAAACCCCTTCAGTAATATAAATCATTTCATCAGACAATAAAACTTAAGACTTTTCAAATTTGATAGTAATTTACGGCAAAAAAATGGATATTACTAAAGATGTTTTGGATTCAATATAGCACAGAAAATATTGAGACAAAAGGAGTAAATCGTCGTTGTAAATGCAAAACCTCGTATCTCGTTTTTGGAAAATTTTAAAGGGGAGTGAAAAAAGTGCAATAACATTTGCCAAACTAAAATGTTTTACTTGAAATTTGAACATATTATTAACAAATAATGTGTCATTAATACTGATCAGTAAAAATATATAAAAACCTGCGAGAATTGTCTACACGGGGCCCACAAGTTTGAACTTTGAAAATCGCAAGAATCGACATACGAGGTTTTGCATTTACACCGACGAAATGCTGGTTATCAGCATTTTCTTCTTTAGCTTAGAATGTTTTCCCTGACACGTCCTCTTTCATTTTAGATGTCAAAACAAGATCTGTTTTACAGTTTTCAGCACTGTATCGCACAATATGCATTTGAATGGAAATGTCACAGCGTTATGTAGAAATAACTGACAGGATTCCAAATTTGTCAATCAACTTTGCACTTTTTTGCCTCTTGTCATGACATTTTGCATTCTGCATTTTTCATTAATAGATGCATTAGATGACAAATTTGGTGATACAAAAAAATTTGCAGCATAATAATTGTCAAATTCTAAATTTTGCAGATGAGGTGTACATTAAATTTTGTTGTTTGCTGAAAATTGTGAAAAGGAACTATTTGTTATATGTCTCCATAAATGACCTGGCAGAGCATCTCTAGCTAATATCAAGATATACTCTGCCAGGCCATCTATTGAGACCTATAATGTGATGTTTTCAACATTTGAAAGTTTTCACTATTTTTTTCAAAGTTTTTGTTGAAATCTGCTAGCGAAGTAATTACCCCCATAATGGTCTTAAACTAAAAGGTTTTACACAAAGAAAGCCTATTCTTTTTGCAGCTAAAATTTGGTTTAATTCATAATTCAAAGAACAAATATTTACTTTGACCAATTTGACAGAGATAACTGCATAACTGTCTTATCAAAAATAACAATAAAGGAGAGATACCGTTCTTTAATGAATTATCGTAAGCTATTTGAACATAAAATTGTTATCTTTCGATTAAATATAAAATAAGTAATGATTCATAAAATCAGAGGAAAGTCTCCCGGCTTAGATCTGTCTTTGTCTATCCTAAATATCTAAGCCACGCCATTTGAAAACGGAGACTTGACATATCAACTTTCTCCGAACCACAAAATTTTGTACAAGTCCAATTTCAACAGGTTTGCAGACGATAAGGTTATATATTTATCATGTTACGGAAAGCAGAATATATGAACATTACAGCATATAAAACATTCAGGGAAAAGTAGAACATGCTTGTCATTTAAGCAATTGACCAAACGCCGACTGTCAATCAAAAACATCGATTAGCCAATGGACGATCAGAAAAATTTTATGCCCCAATTGTTCATCGTTGCACGTGGTTTTGTATCGATTTATCGACTGACAATCAAAACAATCGACATACCAATGGCAAAGAATTTTGTGCTAACAATAGACCAGGTTAACAGTTATGTTTTGATAAACCGCGTTGGTGTTGTTATAAAATCTCGTAACTACGGCTTAAATGAAGCCGTAGTTACGAGATTTTATAACAACAACTACGAAATACTACATTGTTTGTCCGAATTTAAGTCACGATTAACTGGATAAAATCGTTGCCTATTACCGACCACATGCACATTGTTTGCCTTAAATTCTATGTTGGGCGGAGCGATCTGTCGATTGGCGTTTGGTCAATTCCTTTTTTCCTCAGTGTTAAGTGGGGAAGGTTCAACACCAGTTTTCCAGGTAGCACATTCCAAGACTTAAATGTGGTCCAAAATCAAACCTGCAAGTGCAATGACAAAGTTTAATTTTTGTTGCATGGTTTTGGAAAGAAAACAATCAAAAATATTCTTCTTTTCTCAAAGTTTTTGACAGGGTTTTTTTTTTCTTTCAAACATCAAAACAAGGAGTGTTAAACCCTTTCCCAAACAAGAACATTTGAGGGTGGTCCAATTTGAAACCTGCTGCAGACAACAAAAAAGAAGGTGTCACTTAACCCTTTCCCAAACAAGACCTGGTTTTGACGTCTTTAATAGAAAAGGTTTGGGGAAAACATTGAGACAAAAGAAGAAACAGCTGATAACCAGCAGTTTCTCCTTTTGTCTCAATATTTTCCTTGTTGTATTGTACACAAATCATAGCTTTCTCAACCTCCATTTTGTCGTCTACAGTGGCGTTAAAACTGGAACACCCTCAAATTTCGTTGTTTGGGAAAGGGTTAAAATAAAGTTTGTGAATATTTTAGCACAGAAATCATTGAGACAACAGGTGAAAATGCTGATCATCAGCATTTTCTTCTGTTGTCTAAAATTTTCCCAAGCAGATTCTATTATAGAGACGTCAAAACATTAGGTCTTGTTTGGGAGATGGTCAAACTTTTGGAAAAGGATTATTAACCCATTACCAGACGACAAAATTTTGGACTGTTCCAAATTCAAAGATGATGCAGACGACAATTTCAAGTGAATATAATCATATTTTTTTGGGTCTGTTTGGGTAGAAAACATTGTGGGAAATGAAGAAATTGCTTGTCACAAGCAATTTCTTCATTTTCCACGATGCTTTCCAAAACCATTATCTTGTGGGGAGTCAAAAGGAGTCACTGTGTGGTAATGGGTTTAAATAGCAGTGACAATTTTAATACTTCTTGCAAAATAAAGTCTCTTAAACATGAAGACAATGTCAACTAAATCAGGAGACAGACTCATTTCTAAATGGCCTGCTGTTTTTCGTATATCTCAGTCAGATTTTTAATTGAAACATGCTTTGGAAAATCTACAGCTTTTTCTCTCCCATATTGCTGCATTTCAACAAAAACCTTGTAACTGCAGCTTAAAATAAGCTGCAGT